>CBVK0102567404.1:0-19443 GCA_900067695.1 Picea abies | reverse complement strand
CCAAGGCTCTCTTTTATACTCCCTTTTGACAGTTGGAGTAGTTATGAACGGGCTATAGGAGGTCAGGAACCTAGGGAACCCGTCAAATCCTCCCAAAATATTAGGATTTATTATTTTTTTGAGCCAATTAAACATGTACGTGGGTTGTTGACTAGCAAGGTGCGTATGTACATGAGTTGTTTTAAGGAGAGTCATGTAAATCTAGAAAAATCATATTTTTTAAGATGTTTTTAGGGAGGAAAAGGGGTATTTTTCTCCTGCAAACATGGAAAGGGATGTAACTGAGGCCAATGGTTTGTCACGAGCATATGTGGCATCGAATGACACTATAAAAATAGTATTAAAAGGGAAATAATCCCTCATCCTGCACCAGAAGTGGCCTATCACATCATCAAGTACATCACATGTGAGGATGGAATGAGTGTGGTATATGCCTAACACTTCATGATACTACACCAGCTCAGACACCTTTCAAATCAGGAACCACACAAGAACTTGAGAATTCCTTACTTCCTCATCCATTCATTAAAGGATATGAGCCTGAAAGTAAAGAAAGGAAAACAAGAGTGTTTAGCATATCATGGGCTTATAAAACTGATAGTTTCATATTCCCTTGAGAATTTGAAACACAAAATTTTATGGGAAGATTTCATAAATATGGATTTGCAAGCATTTGAATTGGAACAGACAGTAATGAGTGAAGAGGATAAGCAAAAGGGGGAACAACCTAAAAGAATAACTAGACCCAAACAATCAAAACAACAGAAGAAGGAGAAAAGGCAGAAAATGGATGAAAAATAAAAAGAAGTGGATGATGCTCTAACTTCACTAGGGACCCCCTCTTTCAGTCCCCTAAAAATAACAAGTTCATAATGGGTTCAGACTAGGAGAAGAATATCCAACATAATTAGGAGGAGTCAAAAGAAGAAAATCCCAACATTAGTTACTCCACTCTCTATTACAGCTCAAGTAGAAGAGGTAAAATATGCCCTTAGTCCAAGGGGGTAAAAATAATCAAAGGGTAAGGAACCTCAAGAGGAGACAGTAGTAAAAGAATAAAAAACACTTGAAGGGACCTCCAAGACAAAAACCCTTGTATAGAAGCTCCTCTATACAACCTTGTTAGAATTGGAGAATGCAAAAATTGATGTCATCAAATGGAAGAGAATGGCAGAAGATAACAAAGGAAAATAGAAAGAAGAGGTCTCTCAAGAAGACTCTCAAGAGTTGGAAAAGAAGCTCCAACTTGTGCAGGAAAAGTTTCAAATTATGACAATCCAAAAAGTAGAACACAGCCAGAAATTGAAAGTGGAAAACTAGAAGTTGCAGCAGCAACTCAACAAGGAAAAGAGAGAATTGCTTGATACGAATGAGTAGATAGAAATGATGGGGCTTGCAGTGAAAACAATAGCCAAAGTATCTTCATAAATGCTAGAATGCATACCACCTACTAGGACATATACATTGTTCCTAAAATATCAATGGCATAAGAATCAGATTGAAGACTTGGCTAAGTTGGTAAAATTTAATGTTTACACTCCCAATGATTTATTGGATGCATATCAGGGTTGTAACATGAAGGAAAAATACAAATTGTATGAATTCTACTTAGATAACCTCATCCTACCACACCCCTACAATTAGAATCCCAATCCATATGTGGGGGATGTCCAGATGATGGACTTTGCATCATGGATAAGGCATGAAGAAATGAGGGTAGAGGAATTAAATAAGTACAAAGAGGATGAACTTCAAACATCGTTGTGGATTAGAGTTGAGGAAGCTAGACCTGGGGTTATTATAGCCAACCATCACAACCTTTATTTGGATAAAGATGTAGTCCCATTATGGAAAACCAAGCAAAGAGAATCAATGGCCCACTTATATGACTCATTAATATTGTTGGGAGAAGAGGTCGCAGAGGCTTGCCACAAGAGGTGGCATTCCTTGCCTCATAATTTGCAAATAAGAGAGCCTCACTCTCTTAATACCCTGCAACTAGCTCTCCTAATGACACCTTGGTACAAAGAGACCCTAAGGAAGATGAAAACTAAATGGATTGGATTGAATATGAATCCCCCACTCCTTCTCCCTGTAGCACATGTGATTGACCTCAACACGAGAAAAGAAGAAGAAGAATGGGCCAAGATTGTGAAAAGCATGAGCAACAAGTTATCGCAAGGTATGTGGCCTGGGAATTGAGGCAAGAATTCAGTGAACAACAATAGGGAAATGAACAACAGCAAAGTGTTGGACAGCAGAAAGTAAATGAACAACAGCAAATTGTTGAACAACAGTAGGTTAGTGAATAGCAACAATGTACACGACAGCAACCTAGTGGTGGTTGAGAGCCTAGTGAACAACAACAACAGTAGTGAGAACAGAGGAACCAAATTTTTTTGCAAAAAGGGTGAGTAAGATTTCATTTGAGGGGTGATGATGAGCCCAATCATTGCATATCACAAAGGCTAGTCATAAGCACATTTTTCCACCATAATATGACTTAATACTTAGTTTTTACCATATTTGATAGTAAGTCATGGATGTTTTTGCGTGTTGCTTAGTAAATGTGTTTTGAGGTGGAATTTTGTGTATATTATAACTTTTTTCTCTAATATATGCCAAAAGATGTGTGTAGCACCAAGCAGGTCGAACTCCATGAGTCAAAAGTGCTTAAGGGCACCAACATCCTAAAAATATGGGATTTTGTCTCCCTCAAAGTGCAGCCAACCAAGAATCAAGGGGCATTGTCGCCACCTACATCTTGAGCACTCTTTGTTCATTAATATCCACTCTTGATCAGTAATAGTTCAAGATCTAGAATGGATTGACTGAGATCCCCTATTTCCCCACTTCTCTCCTCAATCTGAGCAAGGAGTTCGAACTCTCAAGACTATATATAGGATCTCTAGCCTAGGAGAGAGGAGGACACATTTTGATATTGTTGTATTGAGAATTTTCTCTAAATACTTTTGTTGAAGACTTGGAGCCTTTTTTCTCTTAATGTACTACTAATTTTAATGGAATAAAGATGGTCTTGTTTTCAACTTATTAGAGTTGTCTCAAGGTACCTTGTGCTTCTTGGGTAGGGCCCACTCAAGAGGGATCAAGGACCATGTTGCAATTTATTTATTTCTTAGCATGTTAAGATAGTGATTAGTTATCATTTCATTCCTTTTGACGCTTAATATAGTTTTGCATGATTAATTTTGTTTTATGTCAGGTTATCATTAACTGGTTAGTTACAACATGCATCATGTAGAAAGATTCAACGGCCTATTGGAACACCCTTGGGTGTCTTTCCAAGGCCAATAACCTCATATCTATTCCATTTTATTATAGTCTAGATTTTTTTATGCTTCAGAAGACTTACACTATCTTTCTAGGCCTCTTTTGGCTTCCTGTAGAAACTGCACAGTTCTTGTAGAAATTGTATAGTTCCTGTAGAAACCTCCTGTAGGAATATTTTAGTTCTTGATTTCATTTTATCTCAATCTTCTTTTCATAAGAACATAAATAACCATTAAGAATACGCATGGCTTGTTATTGATCAAAGCGTTAGGCATAAAATAGCTTGTTTAGTCCATGCATTAGTTTAGCTTTTCTTTCATTGCATTTTTTTCCATACAGTAGAATGAATTCATATTTTTCTTTTAGTTTTCTCCTTATGGTTTAGCATGTTTTATTTCCTTCCATTATACTAAATTAATTTTAAGCTATTTAGAATAATTGTACTTTCAATTTGGTGTGCTTTTCCTTCAAGCAGTACTTTAAAGTTTCTCTTTGACATTTCAATTTCCTGCACCATTTCATGCATTCCAACCCTTGATCAACCTCATACCTATACTATTTTCAGTGCACACTTCATATACATTGCACGACACCTCTTAAGTTTGTATGAACCCCAGGTTGACAAAGTAAAGTAAGGAGCCAAGGATACGGTAGTATTATTGTTGTTATTCTTAGGGCCATCGATACCCATACAAGGAATTTTCCCAGTTGTTTGCTTGCATGATTGGTTTGGAATCCATGACCTCATTGTTGAGATATATAATTTATATTCTCTATTTCACTGTGCATGAATATTCCCTATTTGATTGGGGTCACATTATTTCTAAGGAAATGTCATTTCAACTGAGTAGTCTGAAGAAAACCCAAAAATTTTACATGATGTCCTATTTTATTTTTTCCATAGCCTACTGCCATGTTTTCGAGGATTTTTCAAGGGAAAGAAATGTCATTTTCAAGGTGGAACCAGTATTTGCTTGGTATCCAACCTTATGGAGGCAAAAGGATCAATATCATTTCTACTAGGTCCACAACAATTTTATCTTAGAATTTAAAATTTTAANNGACCTAGTAGAAATGATATTGATCCTACTGCCATGTGGAACCAGTATTTGCTTGGTATCCAACCTTATGGAGGCAAAAGGATCAATATCATTTCTACTAGGTCCACAACAATTTTATCTTAGAATTTAAAATTTTAATCTTCGGCCCTAACACATCAAGACATCACTTGAAGCTTCCACCTTTCTCTCACAAAAATGATTTTTTTAAATTACAGAGGAATTCAACATTATAAGGTTATTTGGTTTTGAGGAGAAACCTCGTTTCCTCTCTTTCTATGTATCAAACAGATATTTTGTTATAGAAGTGTGCAGGAAATACAAATATTGGGCTCATTTCTTTAATGAGAAAAAAAAGAAGCAATTCATCATGTTGCCTTGGAAATTAAGAGAAGTTGTTGTAAAACACATCTCACATTTGGATGAACTTGTAGGTCAATTTGACCAACTCAACCTCAATGAAGTCGAATGTGTTGAGGGTTTTGACCCTAATGATTTATTTACTACACATATGTCCCTATTCAGCCATTCCTCTTATTTTACCAAAATTGAATAGTTTAAAGAAGGAGGTGGGAATAATTTGAATCTCCTCGATACTTCAACTAACCAAGCTCTTAATGATATTGAAGAATTAGCCAACACTAATGAATTCTATCGATAGCAAGGTAGAGAAGTAACGAATAAAAACCCCAATTCTATGACTGTGTCTCAAAGAAGTACCCCGGTAAGAACTAAACCAAGAAGCAATGGCTTGGAAACAAAGAAAACAACTGCCAGAAAATCAGATGATGGCAGTGACAAGGACCCAACAAAGAAAAATATTGAAAAATCTCATACAGTATATACCTCTGCTAAAAGAAAAAGAGATACCCAAAAAAGGGGGTTAGAAATACCTGAAATTCAAGAAAGTCCAAATGCAATGGATGTAGATGAGCTTATTGAAGAACCCAGCTGGTTTGAACAATGACTATTGGAAACAAAATAAATTTTCAAAGCTCTAGTCGCTCATGAACCCTAAATATTTGAAGAGTATCCTTTGACATTGCACCACAAGGCCTACAATAGAAGATCTAAAAAATTATTCATTAAAAAAGTAAACATGAAAAACAAGAAAATGACTGAGAAATGGAAATTGGAAATTGATTTCCATGGGGTTACACCTTCTAATATTGTACAATTTCATGAAGCAACTAGAGAAGAACTAAAGAAATTTATCGATAACATAGAAAAGAAATTTTTAATTTTAAAGGAAAAGATAAGGGAAATAGAGGCAACTATGATTCCAAGACCATTATTTGTTGAGTCATTAAACACAGTTCAACCAACACTTACCTTAGAAGATATCCCAGAAAGTAGCAACAAGTGGAAAGGTTCATTTAATTTGTTTTTAGCAGTAAGAAAGTATGTTGGAGATGGGATACAAACAAATATATATTTGATCCAAGAAATATGGGAGCTTGCACAGAGCTCCACGAACTTCGCAACGAGGATTACACATTTAAAAGAATGTCTCCAAAAAAGATGTGGAAAACAATGAAGGTTTTTACAAAGACATTGTGGGAACATTTTCAGCTAAAGTTTCAAGTTTAAGTGATATCCACAAAAGATAACAAAACCTTCCTTATAACATCTGGATGAAACAAATTAATTCTTGTTGGTTAAAAAGAATAAAAAGTTTAAGAGAAATGATAAATGATCTAGATGTTATGAAGAGTAAAAGAGGTGACATTTTCTTTAAACGTGTTGATCTCAGAAAGGAACTCGACAACCCAAATTTATTAATCGATGCAATACTTTTATCTAAAGAGATATTAATAGAACAACTTGATATATTAAAATTTGCATGGGTGAGTGAGTTCACTAACTCAAGAGAATTCTCCGAGGAAGAAGTTGAAAGGTGGCTATTCAGATATATCAACAAAAATGATGAAGTAGATGACATGTTGCACCAACTAGGTATGGACCTAAGAGATATGGAGAACGAGTTGTGTGAAATAAATACCAAACATTATATCAAAGTGACCCCCATGAGGGAATACATAGAAGACTGGCTAAGAAAATCCCTAATCAAGATCACCGAAACTGATCAACAAGAAGCGGTTACAACAATTATGCCACCTCCAACACAACAACCATATATAAAAGAGGCACTAGCAAAAAAGTAATGAGTTCAGAATAATTTCCATCATAGTGAGTCAAGTAGTGACCCCATTATCGTCCTTCTTATCTTTCTTCTACAGTCATTTGTCATATTTCCTTCCATTTCCCAGTAATCGTTGAAACTCGGGGCTGATCCTTGTCTTCTAGGTATTTTCATTTCATGGTTTGCGGGAGCCCCATCCCAGTACTCTTTGAAGGAAAAACACAATATTTTATTTGTATTCCAAGACAATACTCTTTTATTTAAAGTAATATATTATTTTTGAGTTTCCTAGAGAACTAATTTGGGACACAACATTATTGTTATATAAAGACTTTGATTCAAGCATGATATTTCAAATGTATGTCTATCAAACTCTTATTTTTGTTTAATGAAATGATCATTTAAATTTCTATTCCATATGCAGTCCAGACTATCTTTTTCCTTTCCTTAAATATTGTGTTCTACTTTAATTAATGATGTGATGGAAATGTCAAATGCACACTCTTTTGGTTTATGATCCTATAGCATATTGTAAATATTTACTTTCTATAAGATACATGATCCTTTCTCATGTATTCTTTACATGTGAATATTTATTTCAAAATAAATCTAGTCCTTCTCGGGCATTGTTTGTATTCTCGCATGTTGTTCAAAAATAGAGGAGTACCACCTATTTAAAAACACAAGGGGGTTATATCCACATGGGGTTGACTCAAAGACTGTAAAATAGTCTTTAAGATCAACATTTTTGGCGATTCCACTAGGGAGAACAAAATAATGGTTTCACAGATCAAGAATATAACAACTTTATCTGAACCTACCCAACCTCAAATGAAAATTGGATTAAGAGATCAAAGAAGTATTATGCATCAGTTGTATGACCTAATGATTACAACCATGCTAAACTCAAAATGACTTGGGACGTTCTTATCCAAGAAGAAGAAAGAGAAATAGCCCTAATAAAAACAAGATAGGTGTGAATCCAAGAAAATCAGGAACCTCATAAAGTTACACTAACAAGAAGTAAAAGTAAGAAACTTATGCTCCATGAAGTTGGTCAAAGTGTGAAATTAGAAACAAGTGAAACCCCAATCATGGGAGATTGATAAGAACTAAGAAATGAAATTCCTAATGAAGAAAGGGAAAGAAATAACTGATAGAGAGATCTTAGAAGAAGGGCTAGACCCAACCCACTTAATTTACATGGAGAGCAACACACATTTCCAACCCTACCTCAAGGAGTCTTTCCTGTATTATTAGGTGATGGGATAATGGATCCAAAAAAACATATGGATCAATTTTTAAGTGTCTATGATATTCATCTAATTGAACATGATGATGTAATGGTCAGAGTCTTTCTACAAGCTTTGATAGGTCCATTCTATGAATGGCATCTCTCTTTACCAGCTCAATCAATTGACTCATTTGATGATTTAGAAAACATGTTCATGACCATGTATGCACCTCCTAGTGCATATCATACTCTCCTTACTCAGTTTACCCAAATTCATCTAAAAAAGGGAGAAAGAATAAGGGGATTCAATTTATGATTCTTCAAGACATTAAATCAAATCCCATAAGAACAACAACTAAATGATATTGTCATATTTGGGTGTTATAATAATGTAATGCCTACAAATGTGAATTATGCAACCAAATATTTTCAAATAAATTCTCTACATGCAGCCATCCAAAAGGCAACAAAGATGGAAGAATATATGTTAGATACCAATGTTGATCCTGAGATCATCCTTGGAAAATTACAAAGTCAAATGGATAGTTTTTCCATATCACCTCATCGAGGAATTGGTGGAGGAATTCTCCAAGATGTTCCCCCTAATGTCATAAATGATACTAAGGCTTCCCAAGAAATCAGACAAAAGATATAAATGGCTCAAATGAGTAAGATGATTAGAAAAATGAAGAATGACATTACTAAACTCGTAAGAGGTGAGAATCTTGTTCCACCTAATTTGAACATAAGAGTTCCATTACAATATCATAGAATAAAAAATGACAAAGTTGAAGAACATAGACCAAGAGCACCCAAATATCCAAATCCAAATGTTGTTGTGTTAGAAGAAATTGTAGAGGAAGAGAATTTTCAAAGATTTGATCAAGAAATTGATGTTAACCAAGATCAAGTCTTGGAATCGTACAAATGAATGAAGGATCATCATCTCTCTATAATTTTATGGATAAGAATATTCACAATTTACATAAGACAATGTTTTCCAAAAAAGAACATAAGAAAATAAATTCATGACCCAGGAATAGACTAAAAAAGAAAAGACAAGATATAATGTTCTAGAGACAACAAAACAACAACCAGTTGTTAATCAAATGAATACTCCACTGCAGATGAATTAAAATTTGGTTGATGAACTAGCCAATCTCATAATTACCTTACCATTCATGGAGGTGGTTAAGATACCTCAACAAAGAGAAAATATTTTAAGTGACATCCATAGAAGAGACTAAAACCTTCCTTCTAATATCATGATGAAACAAATTAATGCATGTTGGTTGAAAAGAATAAAACATTTAAGAGAAATGATCAATGAATTAGATGTTGTGAAGAATAAAATATGTGACTTATTCTTTAAACTTGTTGATCTCACAAAGGAACTCGACGGCCCAAGTTTATTAATGGACAAAATAATTTTATCTAAAGAGAAATTATTAGAGAAACTTGATGTACTAAAATTTGCATGGGTAAGTGAGTTCACTGATTCAATAGAATGCTCCAAGGAAGAAGTTGAAAGGTGTCTAGTCATATATATCAGCATAAATGATTAGGTGGATGACACATTGCACCAATTAGGTATGGACCTAAGAGAAGTGGAGAATGAGATGATCGAAATAAAGACTAAACATAAGATCATGGTGGCCCCCATGAGGGAATACATAGAAGAGTGGCTAAGAAAATCCCTAATCAAGATCATCGAGCCATATAATACATAGAAGAGTGGCTAAGAAAATCCCTAATCAAGATCATCGAGCCATATCAACAAGAAACAGTTGCAATAGTTATGCCACCTCAATCACAACAACCATCTACAAAAGAGGCACCAACAATCAAGTAAAGGGCTCAAAATAATTTCCATCATAGTGGTTCAAGTAGTGACCTTATTCTCATTCTTGGTTTCCTTCTTCTACAGTCATCTATCATTTTCCCTTCCATTTCCCATTAACTTGTGGAACCTAGGGTTGATCCTTGATTGTTTTTCTTCTATCTTCTAGGTCTTTTCATTTCATGGTCTGTGGGAGCCCCATCATTGTCCTTTTTGAAGGACAAATGAAATATTTTATTTGTATTCCAAGACATTACTTTTTCATTTAAGGACTTATATCATTTTTTAGGTTCCCAAAGAACAAACTTCGGACAAAACATTATTCTAATCTCAAGAATTTGATTTTAAACATGATATTTCAAATGTATGTCTATCATAATATCATTTGTGCCTAATGAAATGATCAGTTAAAGTTATCTGCCATATGCGGTCCATATTTTCCCTTTCCTTTCCTTGAATATAATGTTCTACTTTGATGAATGTTGTGATGGAAATGTTGTATTATTTTACAGCGTTATCTGCCATATGCGGTCCATATTTTCCCTTTCCTTTCCTTGAATATAATGTTCTACTTTGATGAATGTTGTGATGGAAATGTTGTATTATTTTACAGCACACTCGTTTGGTTTGTGATTCTTAAACATATTGTAAATATTTACTTTCTATAAGATACCTAGTCCTTTCTCATGTATTCTTTGCGTGTGAATATTTATTTAAGAATAATCTTGGTCCTCCCTTAGGCATTGTTTATATTCTTGCATGTTATTTAGAAATAGAGGAGTACTACCTCTTTAAAAACGTAAGGGGATTTTATCCTCATGAGGTTGACTCAAAGACTGTAAAAAATTCTTTAATATCAACACCTTTCACCCACAAAATAATGGACAAACAAAGGCAGCGAATAGGACTTCGGTTCAACTAGGTTACAATCAGAAGATTCCTAGGACTTAGGATTAAAATTTGGTTTACACACAACATTCTTATAATAGAATTGCCCACACTCCCACTGGTAAGTCCCATTTTGAAATTTGTTTTAGATATTTTATAGCATCACTATTGGATAGTGTATATCTATATATCTATGGATATGATACAAATGGATTTGTGGGAATTATGGAATTAATGGACCACATAGCAGGGGTGTTTTTGCATAGGGTAGGTATTTGCAATGAGGGAATCTCTTTGTCAAAAATTTGGACTTGGGTGGGTTTTCATTCAGATTAAATTAACTAACCCATATGTCTTATTGATTCATTAATGTGAAAGTGATAGGTAAAGGGTGGATCCCAATCACCCAACCTATCCAGAAGATTATATTTGACCCATGGGTATAATTCGTGAATAAGAAAAAACACATGAAGGGACATGTAGAGTAGGTGAAGATCATCAACTATGATATCCATAACCTTGAATTATTCCCAAAAATTTACACCAAGTGCTTACCAAAATCCCCTAGAAGGGTTATAAGAAGGCTCAACCGCTAGCCCCCAATAAGTCTCTCTTCCAATCTGCCACAAGCATTTGAAGTAGATGAGAAGCCCTGTGAAAGTAACCACTACATTGTGTCAAATAGTGGAAACATGAAACAGTGTACAAGAGTTAAAGATTGATGAAGGAGCCCAACAAAGGGTTGTTGTGGAGTAGGAAAGACAAGAGATCATGGGCATAAAAGTGGTAGATCAACAAAAAGTAGAAGGAGATGCCAAAAAGAAAATAATATACTTACTAGTGACCTCTACAATCATCAAAGCTAATACTCAAGTTGAAAAACTATATCAGTTGTGCATCAAGAGTCATACTCTATAGGGAAAATTCAAGAAACATCAAGAGATTGTGGCAGAGCTCAAAAAAAAATTCAATTACCAACTAAAGAGATATTTTGAGTAGTATGATCATGTATATATGGAAGTTGTAACCACTAAAAACATGGAGAAAATAGAGGAAGCTAAAAACATTGCATTGCAGCAAGTTGTCTTTGAAGATCAAAAGAGGCATCTACAAACTTGCCCATAGAATGCACATGGAAAAATGAAGAGTAATTCATCTTTGTGAGAGACATGAAAAATAAATCTAAGGCCAAGGTCAAGCTTGTCTAGCGAACATCCCTATAGAAGAGATTGTTACCAAGGAAACAATTGTTGACTTTGTCTAACATACCCATGATGCTATAAAAAGCTAGAGTGTAGTGTTCAAGGATGTTCAAGGCTTTTTCATTGTTCCAAGATGTAGTAATTAAGTATATTTCAAATTTATAGCCATTGTTTAAGGAAGATATGCCAAAACCAACAAAACACAATTTGGACAGAGTGGTCAAGCAATTATAGTGGCTAATTTTTTACCAAATAGCGGAGATACACATTCAAGTTCGGTAATGGTGGTTGATTCACAAAAGAATGAGTATTCAAATAACAAGAAAAATCAATAAATAACTACATAACCATCTACCCAAAACCCTATGCGCATTAATATTAAAATCATGATCCCTTTTGTCATAATGGATTACAAATTTCAATCTTGCATTCGTCTAAATACTTTTGTCATTGGTTGAGTCACCTAGGCTGCAAATATGGGTTTGACGGTTGATATTGTAAACGTTCTTAATGCTTACTTTCTAATTTTTATGATCGTGAGGTTGTTCTACTTGTTATTACTATATGGTTAATTCATATTCTCTTCTAGTCCGTTGTAACGTTGAGGCCTAGATGTAATCTATGTTCTGCTAACACGATGGAGTTACATGATTGGCATGCATATGTCTTTAATGTGATCTCCTATCTATATGATATATATGTTCTTGTATTTCTTATGAATGAATGGTTTCCATCCTACTTTAATGAATGTGATTAAATGTTAACTAATGGAATTTGAAATTCCACCACTTCCTAGTACTTTGCACATCATTTAAATGGAATAAATTAACTATCTCACCTGACCCTATTTTCTTTGTAAGGTTTATTATGTTGACATGCTAGACTACATTAGGAATTTGTTAAACATATTCTATAGACCTTAACTCTCAAAAAGAGCTAGCAAAAATTAATGGAAGTCTTTCATATAAATCTCTCGCCACCTCTCTAAAGTGTTTGTGTAGGAATTTGTTAAACATTTTCTATAGACCTTAACTCTCAAAAAGATCTAGCAAAAATTAATGGAAGTCTTTCATATAAATCTCTCGCCACCTCTCTAAAGTGTGTGTGTGATATATATATATATATATATATATATATATATATATATATATATATATATTATTGAGCACACACTTATACTGAGAGGGGGGTGAATCAATATAAATTTATCCTTTATTTTTTTACATTCATAAACCCTAATGAATAAATCACATAAATGTAACAACTAGAAGACACAATATTTTATGTGGAAACCCTTTCGGGAGAAAATCACATAAATGTAACAACTAGAAGACACAATATTTTATGTGGAAACCCTTTCGGGAGAAAACCACAAAAAAAAAAAATTACAAATTTGTAGGAACCAACCTGCTTTTATAAATGTTTTCAGGCACCAACGTACTGGAGACATTGATCCCCTTTGTTGTTTTTAGGTGCTAACCTATTGGAAACATTGATCCCCCCTGTTGTTTGTAGGCACCAACCTACTGGAGACATCAATCCCCTCTGTTGTTTGTAGGCACTGACCTACTAGAGACACAAATACCCACAATTGTTTGTTTTGTAGGCACCAACCTACTCTCAATTTTACAAGTTCTTCATATGAATTTCCTTCACTAGTATGCTTTTTCCTTCTGTCTTCACCAAATCTACTCTACACTCTTTACTTTTGCTTTCACCAGATCTTCCATGTGTTCACTACTTATGCTTTCTCCAATCAGATCCACTTTCACTACTTCTTTCGCATATCATCTCAACACTCACTCCTTATGCTTTCATCAGATCTACTTGACACTCGCTCCTTCTGCTTTCGCAAGATCTATTAGTTGGATTGTCACATACTTTGTCACTTTCTCCTTTTTAAATAATATTCAATATTTTATCATATTATATTCTCATGTGTAAAGTCAATTCCAGCGAACACATCCAATTAAGGTGTGGGTTTCGTTTTCTAGATGACCCGAGTTCAATACCCTTACGGTGTGTTTAGTTGGGAGGAGACACCCAAAAAATCCATCCATGTCAAGGGTTGGTGTGGCCCGGGATGGGTTGATCCCCAAGTGATTTGACAGCTTAGATGCCCCTGGGTTGTGGTTTCTTAACCAATGGTTGAAATATTGGCCCCACAAGTAACGAAAATTTCTAACAAACAAAAAAAATTATTCTCATATGTAAATATTACAGTTATTCTCTTCACCCACACACTATTTCTCACAATCCTCTTCTCCTTTTATACTCTACCATTAACTCTACATGAAAAGTTATGTACATTTGAAAAGACACAACCTCCATTAAATAAATAATTATTTTTTGTTTTTTTAATTTACTTTTCAACATATCATGGGAAAAATACCACCATGGGCTTTAAAACCATGTGAAAATACCACGTGCACTTTTACTCTACTTTAAATTTTTAATTCACTTTTACTTTTTAATCCACTTTCACATAACGACATGTTTAATCTGCTTTTAATTTTTAATCCACTTTCACGTAACTACATTTCTAATCTACTTCCACTTTGTATTTATTAAAGTCACCTTTCCTTTGAATATTTATATTTGAATACTTATCTTTGACATCAATGAAAATAATTTATTCAACAATCTCCCCCTTTGTCATTGATGGAAACCATGTACTCAAAAACACATAATCCTCCAGAAATAGAAAAAAATTCCCCCTTGTCTGCAACTTTCCCCCTATCTGTAATTCTCCTCCCCTTGTCTGCAAATCTCCCCTTATCTGTAATTTTCCCCCTTTGACATCAATGGAAAAGGAATTATCCCCTTGAGATGTGCTTCTTTACTGATGAGATGAGAGGGATATCACTCCCAACTTTTGTCTGAGATATTCAAATGTCTCTATGGGGAGGGGTTTGGTAAAAATATATGCAACTTGTTCCTTGGTGGAAATGTATTCTAGTTGGACACTTTGTTTGGATAATCTATTCTCTTACGAATTGGTACTTGATGGGAATATTCTTTGTCTTTGAGGGCATAACAAGATTCTTTGAAATGTTGATTTCACTTGTGTGGACATAGAAAATTGAGATTGGTTGATCATATTCTACCTTTTGATGTGGATAGAGAGACTAAAGACTTTTTCTTTCTCAACCAAGACACTAGACTTTCTCCCAAAAAGAATGCTCCTCCACTTGTACTTTTTATGTCATCAATATTGCTTACCCAATATGCATATGTATATGTTGTTAGAGTAAAATATTCACCTCTTGAGTACCATAATCTAAATTCCAAGGCGCCCTTTAGATATTTTAATAGCCTTTTTACTGCCTACACATGAGTTTCTTTTGGTGCATCTTGAAATAGTGCAATCAATCCTACTACTTGCATAATGTTTGGCCTTGATGTCATCACATATAGTAGGATTCCAATCATTGACATGTACAATGTTCTATTTTCTTTCGAAGTTTCATCATTTTTGTTCAATTTACAACCTATTACCATAGGTGTGTTGACTGGTGTACAATCTTCCATTATGAAATTTCTTCAACATTTCCTTGATGTACTTGGTTTGTGAAATGAATATGCCTTTGTCAGATTGAGAAATTTGTAATCCAATAAAGAATGATAGTTCAGCAAGCATAGACATCTCAAATTCCTTTTGCATTTCTATTGAAAACTCTTGGCACATTTCATTCATACTGACTCCAAAAATAATGTCATCTACATAAACCACAACAATCAACTAATCTTCTGCTATTGTCTTGATGTAGAGATTATTGTTAGCAAATCCTCTTTTGAATCCTTTTTGTTGTAGATATTTATCAAGTCTTGAATACTAGGCTCTGAGAGCTTTTTTAACTCATAAAGTGCTTTCTTCAATTTGCACACATGATCCTTATTTTTTGATAATAAGAATCCTTCGGGATGTTCAATGTATACTTCTTCCTCTAAATTGTCATTGAGAAAGCAAGGCATGGCATCCATTTGATATATTTTGAAGTTCTTGAAACATACAAATGCCAAAAACAGTTTGATAGCTTATAGTCTAGCAACCGGGGAAAAAGTTTCTTCAAAATCAATACCTTCAACTTGATCATAGCCTTTACAAATAAATCTTGTTGTATTTATTTTTTCTTTCCCATATTCATTCAACTTGTTCCTAAAAACCCACTTGGTGCCAATTACATTTTTATTCGTCAACCTTGGAACAAGTTCCCATGTTTCATTCTTCTCAATTTGATTCGGTTCTTATTCCATAGAATCAATCCAATGATTGTCTTTGTTGGCTTCTGTGAAATTATTAGGCACTATTTTAGATAGCAAGGAGAAGTTTTCATATTCTATTGCACTAGCTAGTCTTCTTCTAATTTGAACTCACATATCTTTATCCCGAAGAATTAGATTTTTTGAATGATTCTTTTGGAAAAATCTAGATGATGTCTTTGTATCTTTTCGTTATGTTCCTTCTTCTTCATTTTATTATCCTTATTCTTATTTTTCTTATTTCCATCTTGTCTCATTTGTTTGAACATTTACTTGTGCTCACACCTTTTGATGCCCTGCTTCATCCAGTTTTACATTTTCACTCTCTACGATTTTGCGCAATTTGTATTTTAACATCTATAATATTTTATTTTTGATGAATAACCAATAAATATACCTTTATCATCTATGTAGTCAAATTTACCCAAATCCTCATCATCTCTCTTTATGTATCACTTGCTTTCAAAAATTTTGAAGTATTTAACTATTGTTGGCCTACCCTTCCATAATTCATATGGTTTTCTTTTCTTGTCGACTCTGATTTTCCCTCTATTCAAAATGTAGACTTGAGTGATGAGGGCTTCTCTCCAAGACCTTCTGGATAGCTTGGATTCATTTAGCATTGTTCTAAAAAATTCCAGTCGACGGATATTCAATCAAAACTCCAGTTGTTTGACATGTCGGGTCGATCCTCGGTCAACCACTTATAGGGAAATCATTAGTAAGTAAGAAAAGCATTGAATTGTTGTACAACCAATGATATACAATTATATGAAGTCCTCAAACATATGGTAAAATGATTCCATGACCATCCATCAATCCAACCACAATATATCCTGGTAGTCGACACCGATCCATAATTATATATTTCACATCTCTTCTACAAAGATCTGAAAGAATGATTTCCATTCCTTCTATTTTTATGGTGAGGATGATGATAGGGTGGATATTTTTGTGTTGGTTGATCAAAGGAAGTAGTCTCAGGGTCAGGTTCAGGTTCACTTACAAGAGTAGAAAAAATCGACATATCAACAACAATTTCATATGTAACAGTATGGTCAAAATATGGCATGTGATGAATAGGCAACTCATCAATATGTTTGGCACAATCAATAGTAGGGTTTTCTTCTAGAAAATCAATTTGAACTCTACCTGCAACAAATGAAATTTCTTTGGTTGTAGCAAGGTCAGGTGTAGATAGAGAGGCAACAACAACATCATATCCAAGACCAGTCTTAATGAATGGAGACCTTTGACAATTGATGATATTGTCTAAGGTTTCAATACTCTTTTCAAACTTCAAGTTTCCATTCAACTTGATAGTTGTTTTGTCTAGTTCCTTTCCTAAGAAAACAATTTTATATTCTATCTCTTCACAATTTTCTTCCTTTTCCTTCAGTTGGATTCTCACCACTTCTTCCATCCTTCTTATCTCTTCTAATTGAACCTTTAGGTTCATGATAGTATTTTATATGTCCTCAAGGCTTTGTGATATTTTGGAATTTGAATCATGACCATTTTCTTCATATTTCTCTGGCTTCTCTTTTTGTTTCAAATTATTTTTCCTCGATTTATTTGTTTTGATTAAGGCACACATGAGTTTTTCTTCAAGATCCACTTCTCCATTTGTTTTATTGTTTTCCTCTTCTTCTGAATCCATCATTTATTTCTCTTTGTCTTCATCAATATTTTTTTTGATTGCCATAGAAAGAGGTTCTTCTCTATCACTATCGACATTGTTTTCATTGCTCTCTTTAGATGAGTCACTAACTCTTTCTGAGTGTAGGCTCTTATTTTGATTATGAGAGTTCTTATTTTCATGCTTGATTTGCTTGTGATGATTTTTGTGTTGATGATGTTTTCTCTTTATGTTATAGTCTTCTTCATTATCACTACTTTCATTTTTCGCATATGGACACTTAGCAACAAATTGTCATACTTTTCCACAATTAAATCATTTGAAGGGAAAGTTACCTTTGTATTTTCCAGATCCCTTTTTTAGTTTTCTCACAAAATGTGCTTCCTCTGTATTTATTTCACAACTGGAACAATCATTTGGTTTGTGTTATTTTTTCTTCATCTTCTTTGAGTCTTTGAAATTTGCTTCTTTCTTTGATGGTTTTTCCTTTTCAGTCCTCATTTCGTATGCAGTGAGGATCTCATGAAATTCATCCATTGTTAATTTATCAAGATCCTTTATTTCCTCAATGGCGTAAATTTTGGCATCAAATATTAAGGGGAGTGACCTCAACACCTTTTTCGTAATAATTGGTTCTACAACTATTTCACCAAGTCCTATGATGGTGTTGACAATTTTTTCCACATGAAGGAGATAAGCTGCAACATTTTCTTCGTCTTTCATCTTTAGACTCTCGAAATTTCTTCTATGAGTTTACAGATTATCTTTCTTGACCTTTTCATCACCTTCATGGATGTTTTGAATTTTGTCCCAAATTTATTTCATTGATTTGCAATGCATTACTTTGAGTTTACAGATTATCTTTCTTGACCTTTTCATCACCTTCATGGATGTTTTGAATTTTGTCCCAAATTTATTTCATTGATTTGCAATGCATTACTTTGACAAACTCTAATTCTGATAGACCGCACAAGATGGCGTTCATGGATTTTGCATCATTTTCACTAGTCTTTTTCCTGGTCATATTTGTTGGTGGATTTTTTGGGGTTGTATAACTAGTCACGACCGATTGCTAAATATCAAAACCAGAGGCCATTAGATATATTTGCATCCTTATACTCCAGGAGGCATAGTTTTTTATGTCAAACAACGGATCCCTTTTTGTAGAGAAATCTTCTTGGCCATCCATGTGTGCTCCTAAGATCCATCTTTCAGTGGTTAGATTGTTTCCGAAGGAACCAGATCTGATACCAATTATTGAGCATGCACTTATACTGAGAAGGGGGAGGGGGGTGAATTAGTATAAGGCTATCGTTTTTTTTTTTTAACATTCGTAAACCATAATGAAGCAATCACATAAATATAACAACTAGAAGATACAATATTTTATGTGGAAACCCTTTTGGGAGAAAACCACAAAAATTTCCTTTTTATAAATTTGTAGGCACCAACCTACTGGAGACATTGATCCCCTCTGTTATTTGTAGACACGAGCCTACTAAAGACATTGATCCCCTCTGTTATTTGTAGGCACCGACCTACTGGAGACACCAATCCCCACAATTGTTATTTTGTAGGCACCAACCTACTTACAAGTTTACAAGTTCTTCAGATGCATTGTCTTCATTGGTCTTCTTGTTTCTTCTGTCTTCACCAAATCTGATATGTTCTTGTTACTTTTTCTTTCGCCATATCATCTATGCCCTCGTTGATTTTGTTTTTTCCATATTAGCTTTGCATTCACTACTTCTTCTTTTGCCAGATCAGCTCGACACTCACTCCTTCCGCTTTCATCAGATATGTTCAGTGCTCGCTCTTTCTTCTTTCGCGAGATTTATTAGTTGGATCGTCACATACTTCGTCACTCTCTCCTTTTTAAATAATA
>CBVK0102567371.1:0-10575 GCA_900067695.1 Picea abies | reverse complement strand
TTTTGTTGTGAGGGGTTCCCAGGCCCAAATTGTTGTGTCTTTTGTTTGATCTTCTGCTCGACTTTGACGACATATCAGTAGGCCGTGCCTAAGGACGAGATGTCCAGAAATTCCATTTCGGTCTGGATGTATCTATGTAGAGCACTGTGATACTTGAGCACCAGATGTCACTCTAAATCTTTGATACCCAACTTGGTGCACAAGTCATGGAAGATATTTGCGAACTCTACCATTGTTTGGTCTCTTTCTTGTTGCAATGTGGTCCATTTAGTACACAAGTTGTCATAAATTCCAATAGGGTAGTATTTTTCCTTAATAGCATCCCTAAAGGATCCCCATGTGGTCGTGACTGTAAATAATGAGGGTTCCTCTATTTCCTTTTTCTCATAGAAATCTTCCCACCAATCTTTGACATGGGGAATGGCTTTGAGGAGCACAAAAGTAATATTTTCTCTATTCAAAAAGTTATGGACAGAAAAATACCCTTATAGTAGATTATTCAAAAAGTTATGGACAGAAAAATACCCTTCTAGTAGATTCAACCACTCTTCTACAACATCTGTGTCTATCTGACCTTCAAATATAGGAATATCGAATTTGATTTGTACTTTGAAGGGGGCGATGCCTCCACTCAAAAAAGATGCGTCACCTATTGGTAGCTGTTGAAGGATTTGCACGAAAATATCCATCATCTCGCTCCTATGTTGTGTGAGGGATTCCTCAAGAAACATTTTGAAAGGATCTCCTATCCTGTCATATTTTTGTTCTCCTACCATGAGAGGTCTCTTGGGCATGTGAGAGATTTTGTACTCAAGAGAAGCAAGCTCGAGACCCAATTCTTTGTACTCCGACCTCGTTGCCAAGGGATTTTATGGTATTCACACCATTTTCTCGTGTCCTTCTTTGACTTTTCATTGCCCTTCTTGTGTTGTATCTTGGATTGGTTGTCCTAAGAGTGGCCATATTTTCTATGTCCCTTGTTGTGTGGGTTGGGGAAACCTTTTCCTTACTTCGGCTGTGAGGAGTATGCAGATCCAAACTCTCGCCTCTTCTGCTTAAATTTATGCTTGATCTTGACAACATATCTATACGTGGTACCCAATGACACGATTTCTAGAAACTCCATTTATGTTTGAATGCATCTATGCAAACAACCACAATATTTGAGCACCAAATGTCATTCAGAGTCTTTGATACCCAATTTGGTGCACATGGTATGGAAAATATTGGCGAAATCTGGTACTATCTGGTCCCTTTCCTGATGCAGGGTGGTCCATCTAGTGTACTGGTCCTTGTAGATTAAAACAAGGTATTATTTTTCTTTAATGGCATCCCTAAAGGAATCCCATGTGGGGGCGACCACAAATATTGCAGATTCCTCTATGGCCCTTTTCTTAGACTATGTATCCCACCAATCCTTAACATGGGGGACAACCTTGAGGAGTGCAAAAGCAATTTTGTCCCTATCGAAAAAATTGTGGACCAAAAAATACCCTTCGAGCAAATTCAACCATTTATCTACAAAATCCACATCTATCAGTAATTCAAGTAATGGAATATCAAAATTTACATGTACTTTGAAGGGGGTTGCATGGCCGCTTGATGAAGATTCTTCTCCTATGGGCAGCTGCCAAAGGATCTGTGCAAAGTTGTCCATCATTTCGTTCCTTTTTCGTGAAGGGCTTCCTCAAGAAACGTTTTAAAAGGATATCCTGCTCCATTATCTTTATTTATGTCCCCCATGGGTTGTTGTTAGGCTCAGCACAACTAATCTTGCAAAGGCTTAATTGGTTGGAGTTCCTACTTCTTATACCCAGATCTTGTCGATGACATGCACGAAGAAAAACAAATAAAGAGCAGACCGCTTTGATACCACTAATGTGGATTTATGAGAGGAACGAAATGAATAACATACTGAATACAATAACACAGATATAAAAATATATATCTAGTGAACAATAACTTCTATTGAATAAATGAAATAGGTTGAAACTATAAAACTACAAAATTGAAACAACTTGCTCGAATGGTGGTACCTATCTCTGAGAAGAGATGTGGCTGCTACACGCATCCATATAAGAAGAATCATTAAAATTAGGCTCCAGAGGTCCTTTTAACATTATTCATGAATACCAAAAACCTAGACATCCAAAAACCTAACCCTAGGAGGTGAAACACCAAAAGTTATGTGGGCCCCAATGTGTAAGCTGGTACCTCAACTTCTCGAGGTTGTAACTTTTTCATACGACCTTCATTTTAGGCGCGTGATAGCCCATTGGAAAGGTATTTTTGGGAACTACATATTATTCCATCAAACTCTAACTCTATCTACAGTTTGACTGTGGCAGGCCAAAAAAACATTGTTTAGGGCCCCAAAACGACCCTGGAAGTACAAAAAGATGTATTGACATGAAAAATCCCAAACTAAGCTAATTGGATTAGGTGGGTGGCCACCAATCTCCACCTAGAAGATGTGTAGGGCTTCAAATAACCTCAAAAGTGTAGAACCCACAATTACAAAGAATTACAAAAGAATGTGTTGAACTAAAAATTGTCAAGAGGATCTAGTTGGAATAGGTGGGTCACCACCAATATCGATCTGGATCATAATATCACTAGACCTTAGTCATATCCAACCTTTTCTCTAGTGTGTAGGCCATATACAAGTTACCCATTATACACTAATGGGACACGTATCAACGTATTTTTTAAAACAAGTCATACAAGAAAAATTGTTTCACCGGAAAGAAAGGTTTTTGAAAGATATAAGTTCCTTTATTTCATTCCTTCAACATAATTATCACTAGCATACCTCGAAAGCAAGGGAAATATAATTTCAAAGTGATTTTGGGTGGTTATGTGAAAGAAGTGTTTTTTTCTGGATGGTCCATGTATAACCATTATATGATTAGTGGAACAAAGTCTATGAATAAGGAAACCTTTTTCCAAATTGACATTAATTTATCATAATGTTCGTTAAGATACCAATTAACAAGTGTTATGTTTGAATTTCACAAAAAAATTGTTTAGTAATCTAGTTTTTTATTGAAACCTTACTAAATCTCTATTAGAAACCTCAATTGTTGTTGATTGGACAAGTATTCCCACCATAAAACTCTTTTTAGTTGGAAATTGATGCATGACTACCATGCATATTCAAATAGATAATTACAAGGAGTTGAATTTGTAAATTTTCTTTGTGCAAGGCCAAAAAAGTTTAGATTTTCATCTATTTTTTTTTTAGGCAAGGCATATGCATGTAATTTCTTTTTAGCATAATGTACTTGGTAACTTTTCCAAAAAGTCAAGCCTTCCATCCAATATTAACAATTAACTTTACTAATATCATTTAAAAAAAAATTAAAATATCAAATTTGAACCATATTAACCTCCCTTCTTACTAATACCATTTCAAAAAGACAATTATATTTTTTAAGATATCAAATTTGAACCACATATTAATTTCCCTTGGATTTGGTTCATCCAATAGTAACAATGAACCTTGCTAATGCCATTTCAAAAATTTATATATCCTTTAAGATATCAATTTTCAACCATATTAATCTCCCTTGGATTTGGTTGTCTCCTATAAAGTTAACAAGTTTAATTTTTTAAATAAAATTTTAAACTTAAAAGGTATGAAAAAGATAATCCGAATAAAAAAAGTGACATTACCTATGAGGTGAACCTCACTATTCCTATACATGTTTATCAATATTACCTCAACAAACACTGTGACTATAAAAACGACAAAACAATAACATTAATTTATGTTCTTCTCGTGTTTTCAGTCATGCTCAAATGTATTTTAAATCTTTTCACTAACACTAGATATTAACGGTAGCATTGGGTTAGAGTTCATTAAATCAAATATTATGCGATCCTCGTCATATTGGATCTAGAGAGCTTTAATGAATGTAAATTTTAAAGATACAAGTTATAAGAGCATCTTGTTTGTTATCACAAAGCTAATGGTTGTTTGGGTGTAATTTATTTGGGTATCCGTCAAATCTGAATTCATATCAAAATAGCATCTTGATCGACTCCTAATCCACAAACAAAGCATTTGAGAGCAAAAAGAGAACCCATTTTGTTTTCATGCCCTATTCCTTTTTATTCCCAATACACAAGAAGTATATACATTATTAATAAAGACTCATCTCCAAACTTCAGTGAAGCAATAGTCACTAACATGGCATCCAAGTTTTTGAAATAATGAAGAAAATATTATTTTGAAGGACACCAAGAGTTTGGAAAAGAAAATACTTATAGAAGAAAATATAATGAAACAATATAGTGTAATCACACGAACCAACACAAGCATACAACCTAGGCACATAATCCAGGTACATAATCATGTGTGGATGCCAATATCCATCATGTTACATAGCATTCAATGATGTGTGGGGTGGTGTATATGTTAAAAGATTTAAACCCTTTTACGTAGCATCCAATGTTCATGGGGTGTTCATGGGGTGGTTTATAGGCCTTCAGATTTGAATTGCTTCGTATTTAATGGCTCGTACACCACCTCATGCAATATTCAATAATGTGTATAAGTAGGGTGGATATTGATCACCATCATGTGTTGATTTTTCCAATATTTGGGGTGGACTATTGTTACCTATTTTAGATGACATTGATCTCGACAAATGCTATGAGCTCTTCACTCCCTTTCACATAGGCATATTACCACTATTCACCTCTATGTTTGGGAAGGTGCAAGGTGTCGACTTGTTTTTGAAATTGTCTTATACAAATCGCTTGAATCGCCAATGCGATGAGAATGTGGTGAGGTGGTTCATTTATTAACGAAATGAAGAAATTTAGGAAAACTAGGAGAGAAGATACATGTAAGAAATGCAAAGATAACCTTATCTAAAAGGAACCGTGCTAGTACATGCCTCAAATTCTCCCGGGAATTTGAGCTCTCTCATATTTCTAAGAGTCTTTCCAAAGCCTTGTCTCTTTAAAAAATAAATCTAAGACCATATTTATTCTTTTCGAAAAGATATGGTATTTGAATATGTAATATCAAATCAAGTCACAATTCAAATAATATTTATGTACATTAATTTTTATTTCGGCAAAAGTGGGTGTCAATCATGGTGACCAACAAGTATTTGACAAGGCAAACCACTATCATGCCACTATCATGGCTATTAACATGCATTTGGTAGGTTGACTTAGAACAAGCCAAGTGTGGGATATATTTTCCCATGTAAGTTAATACATGGAGTGATAGGTCAAGTGTGGGATATATTTTCCCATGTAAGTTAATACATGGAGTGATAGGTTTTTCTTCATCAAGAATTCACACTTCAACAAATTCATGTTCGAGTATATTTTTCATGTATGAGACTCTAGAAATTAACAAAAAAAATTGGCAATTTGGAATTTTGTCAAAATTATATGTAATGTGACATATTTTTTATAATTTTAATTATTTTTCATAAATTTATATGCTTCATGTATTTGACATTTCTAATTTAATTAACTCCTAAATTGAATACATATGCATTCCATGAATAGAGGTGAATTATTTTTTCTTTATGTAATTACTTTGTGTATCAAATTTGTAGGAAATTGTTTCCCATGCAATTAACACATAAGCAAGGAATGGTGTGCCTCCAGATGATGGCCATACAAAAAGGGCTCTAATGCCAATTGGAGAATATGCAATGAGACACAATCACAATAAGTTGGAATAAAACGCTTGATAAATTCAATCCATATTTATTCCAATGGTGCAAATTTATAGTACATGGATGTAACCAACTCATAAATTAGATTTACTCTCACATTGACACCTCATCAAGGGATGAGGCTAGGAGAAGAAAAAATATGATCTAATACATACTTTGGATAAAAACTATATCCTATAATGTGAAATACATAAAAGTGGTGTAGGAATTCATGATTCTATAGTGAGTCACAAAATAAAAATCCCCCTCAATCATAAGTGAAAAAAATTATACTAGCAAGGAAACAAGAACTAGTGCATAAATCGGTATCATCTACAAGTCTTGAATTTGAAACACCTAGGCTGCACCTTGATGAAGAAGTGTTTGAAAAATTATTATATATATATATATATATATATATATATATATATATGGAAAATCCCACTGTATAAACATGTGAGAAGAACATATGTAATTATTCATTGATATTTATTCCAATATTTGATGAGAGATGACCATGAGATGTAAATTGGATGTGAATCTAACACATCCCTGAAAATGCTTGACAACCCCATCAAATTCCAAGAAATAATGCATATGGATATATCTTTCCTTAGGTGATTCTAACGACCATCTAGGTGAACAAAATTTCTACAAAACCACTCTCAGAAATTGACATACTAATAGTGTCAATTAGCATCCCTATTGTGCATGATCCAACTACAAGATATTGAGCCATAATTTTGCCAAATAACCATGCAATAGTAAACCAATTGTCATGTTAGAACTGCCAAAACCTTAAATCAATCATGTCAATGAAAACTTAATCACATAAATGCATGTTTCATAAAAATACGACAAGTAGAAAAAACCTCAAAGTTTCCAAATTGAAAATTTATCACAAGTGATGAAATCTTTGCAATGTTTCTATTGTTTTTGTTGTCATCCATTTGGCATTTTGTTTGTCTAAATCTACAATCTATTGATTGTTGTTTTCCATTTGAAATTTTGTTGTTGTTATCAAAACTTGAAGTCTGTCAATCATCATCAATATTCTCCCTTTGTCAAATTAAAGGTGAGAAGACATAGATTTTCCTATGGATTACCCTAAGCTAATTCATCATTGGTTCTGGTGGTTTTGGTTGACCACTAACCATTCACTTCATTTGGTGGTTTTGGTTTACCACTAATGATGTGTACTTCATTCAATGTTTTTGGTTGAGTACTAAGCATGTGCACTTCATTAGTGTATCCCCTTAAGGTGTAAGAGATTATTGTCTTAGATTGAAGTCACTAACTCAATCTTAAACTCAAAACCATCTAAAATTGGGCACCAGTCATCCCCAAAAGAATCATTTGTATGTTGGATAAATTGAATGAAGACACTTAAGACATATACTCTTGTCACTTCATTAATCAAACATGCATGTACCTATGGTTAAGCTCAACTATAAGACTTATGCAAATTATTAGCCTCTAAATTCCATCACCAAGAGCTAATCCAACAATAGTGAATTGTTCATTTATGAACCTTCTTCTTCCTTCGGCATTTGTTTGAAAGGTGGTTTGTCTTCTCACAATGAAGACAATGATGTAGATCAAATAATTTTGTCTCCACATGACCAAATCAATGATAATGTTGATGGTTTTTAGGAGTGTTTGTATCGATAAAATTCTTTGAGTAATCATTAATCCTCCATCAATTTATTTCCCTTCGAAATATTTGGCAAGAAAATTGACACCCACAAACTGAATTGGATTGAAGTAGTTAGGAATATGAAATTCAATGTATTTTCCATATCTTAGGTCATGTTGATTCCTATTGAATTTTAATTCTTCCCACATTTTTTGAAAGATTATTCTTTTCTTGTTTGTTTTCCTTGATAAATTCATGAATGTTTTCTTTTATAACCCTAAACAAAAAATATTTAAGGTCACTTTCACTTAGATTACATTTGGTATCCCTTTTCATTTTGGCATCTTGTGATTCATTCTCAACTATTTTACTTCCTTAAACTGCATGTTGAGGAGGATTGATCTCATATGAAGGATTATTCTAAACAAACACTAGCTTAGGATTTTTGACCAACCCATCGTTATTTAACATCCTTAACTTGTCATTCAAAACTTGGTATTGGATTTGTAGCAAGTTGACCTCTGTGTGCATGAATAGAAAATATGTAAGGACATTTTTTAATGTACTACAGGGCATTGTGATTGAAGTGAAAATATTATACTTGTTTTCATGCTTGCTTGTACTTATTGTTTTTATGTCACACTCTCTTTTTTATTTGTTTGATTATGGGTCATGCTCATTTTTTCTAAGTTAATTTTATTTCACTCTTGCTTGCCACAAAAAATATTAGGTTTTTAGGTACTACCAATCACTCACCCGGAAGTGTGATTTTACAATGATTTGACTTTAATTACTTCCATATTAAATTCTAGGAAGTTCTTCTTGATAATATACTTTTGAATTGAAAAACCCACTAATTGAGCTTCAAAGGATTTTTTCCTACTCATACAATGTACAATTGAATCATTTGATTTAATGAGTCAACCAACTATTAACCCAAAGAGAATTGTTCTTATGGATTTGTAATTTAATTTTACCGAGGACCAAAAACTTTAAATGTAATTAGTGTCAAATATTTGAAATAACACATAATCTTTCATACACAATCCTTTATGAATTTTTACTCCTAAATTTTACCCTAAAAGAATTACACCAATGAGCAAATCATCAAATGCAATATATGAGAGACACCATCAACACCATGTTACACACTCCATTGTTTAGGTGAAAACAAAAGAACTATAAAAACTTAACATTGACCCACTTATAATTACATCCAAAGAGATATTGATAAATATTTACACTTGGCTCTTTTTATTCCTTAAAAATAACAATAATACATATAATGTTTCAATTGAATCTTGGACAACCCAATCCAACTGTTTATCCATAAAATGGAGAAAATTATAAATAATTTAATTATAAAATTTGACATATTAAAGCATACTAATTTAATTCTCAATTAACTTTGGACAAATACAACCAATACAAATCCCTTCTGAGCAATTTTGAAAAACTTTCAAAATTGAGAATGAAAAGTTTGGGTGTCGCCCGTCATTTTGAACACTATCAATTCGGTAAAACCAAATATTTTAGTGTTTTCCTTTGATTCTTTATCAAAAGTTTATGCAACTTATAACCAATCAAATTCAACCTCCACGAGTGTTCTTTTGGGGCATCAAGAGAAATGGGCGCTAACCAAAATTAGTAGATTGTGTGGGTTTTCAACGGTGTTGCCAAAAAAAAATTGACTCTCATTAACCTCCAATTCTACTAGCCATCAATCCTAAAACCTCCAAATTGCATGATTTGTCATTTGCCTAGATAAATTTCAAGCCCTCACGGCCTTTGGAAGACGTTTTAATACCAAGAATGTTGTCATATCATCCTCATGAGTTGTTTCCTGTTAAACCTCAAAAAGGAAATCCTAAAATGGTATCCTATTGACCTCCACGCCTACAGCAACCAAAGGACGAAATAGTTTTCACCCATTTTCTCCCTTTAAAACCGAGATAATTTGGGGAGCTTGGCATTGGAAATTTGTCTCCAAGTTTCTTTACTTCTATTGCTTTTGGACAAAACGATATTATGCAATCAATGGATCCATGGGAAAGGGATAATACTACCCATGAACTGTTGCATATGCAAGCTTCATAATCTGATTTACAAAGTGGTGTCCAAGCACACTTTTGGTGTCCTAGCACATAAGTAGTGGTTATTCCTTTTCTATTTTAGCATAGAAGCATTTGAATGTAACCAACAGAGATCCATGTTAAATATGAATTTATCAAGTACAGTACAGAAAGGTATCAAATTTTTCAAGGTGTAAATTTGTTTATCATTTTATTACAGTTGGTTTAATAGATGTTTCTCTACTTAACTAAGTACAAATTAAGCATATAGTTATTGAAGTTGTCTAACTGTTCTACGAAATGGGTTTTTTAGTTGTCTAATTTATATCATTATAGCTGATATAAATTTACACTAATCACTATTTTTTGTTATTCAAAATTCATTTTTAAATGAAAAAATGGATTCAGCATGCTAAAAACCTCTGAGACAGTAAAATTATACAGAAATAATCACTCAAATCTACAAATGTCCCCATAAAAAATGGTGATTTTGTAATATAATTTTATACAACAACATCTTCCTATACTAAACTATAAAACAACTCACTACTCTTCCTGCAACCTGCAATGGGTTAAACTCTTTTAAAACTATATGAAGAACGGTGGATACATATTCATATTTCTCTTGGTTCATAACTCTACTGACATAAAGGAACAAAGCAGGATTCACTTATTAGCCTGGGCTTTTCACGTGGACGCTGAGGAGCTTGTGAAAGCAACTTGTATAATTCAACAAAATATCTCATAAAATTAGGTTTGAATACGTTCAAATTCATGGTCATTCGATGAATTGGTCAATAGCTAGAATCACACCCAAGTGACTATTGCGATTTGTAGTGGAATTACAAAAAACAGAAATTGGCTGCTTTGTTTGGGGAAGAGTCAACTGTCATAATTTCATCACTGCAGCAGGACAGTACATCAAATCTCAGTTCTGATACAGAGAGAAAAAACTGGAATGACTAGATACTAAGGTATAAAATACAAGAGAGAAAAAACTGGAATGACTAAATACTAAGGTATAAAATAATATAATATAGAGAGTGAGACACACATATATATAAGGAAATCTGATCAGATCGATTTTTAAAGGTGTTTGATATTGCCCATTTAACTCGTCAGTATCTGTGGAAATTTAATTGATGAAAACCAGATTCAAAGTTCCAGAATTAATTCAAAAATT
>CBVK0102567353.1:0-12703 GCA_900067695.1 Picea abies | reverse complement strand
TTCACTTTTGGTAATTTAAGCTCATGAAATTTGAAGTTATTTCAAAAATAATAATCATATATTCAAAATAAACATGTTGTGCAAAGATCCCTAGAGTCAATTGTCATAAAATGATAGATAGAATAAGAGTCAAAGTCATATTTTCCCTTGCTGATGTTATTATCCTTTAGTCCTTCTTTTTTACAGAGGCGTGATAGGTCTTTGTTTTTAGCCTTTTATTTGAATAGTGCATCCCTGCATGCATGATTGATTAGCAAATAATCTTTTGTTTAACCATACATGACAACACTTTTAAAATACGAAATGGATTTTGGCTCAGTAATATATTAGACTCATGCAATCCAATCCATACAAATTTCTTTACTATTAATCAATGAGTAGGGGGTGAAACAGGGTTCTGGGATATGTGAGGGGGTTGTATTGAGTGAAAATATGATATAATGGGGGGGAGGAACATGGTTATTTATCAATGACAACAACAATCAACTGTGAGGCAACCAATAAAACCTCACTGCAATTAACACAAGACACTGCCACTTCCATCTACTTTAACACATAAATTCTCTTGACTGTAATCAATCTCAGAACAGGGAGTGAAAAAAGGAATATGGGAAGGTGACATGATTTTTAATTAGTGGAAAATGAAATCATGGAAGGGGATAAAGATGATTATTGTTCATGAAATTAAATAAGTGATCCACAAACATTCTGTGAAAAGAGATGTATCAACTATCAATCACTTTGACCAAATAACAATTTATGTGCATTAACTAGTTCTCTATTCATAATCAATATCTAGCACAGTGTCGCCAAATGACAACATGTATTTCACACAATTTGTAAGGGTTTTGTTCCTTTCATTTACATTCCTTGCATTTATATCAATTTTTTAACAACACCCACTTCCAATCTTTAAACCATCAAAATCAACCATTGCCCATATATTACTCCAATCAACAGATATACTCCAAAAATAACAATGAATTCAAAGTATTACTGGCATCGAGTCTGTCACTTTGAATGCAATGGAATTCATTTAAAAACAAATATAGGCGGTCACCCAATAATCAAGATCAAATTGCCAAAACTGAATTGACAAATAAGTAGACAACAACCACCATTCCAACAAAAGACATGCACCGAATAATACAATAATGCAAGTGTAACTCCATCACTTTGCAAGCCCAATCTAACATGACTGTAAAACTGGACCACTTATCCAACTGACAAGGTACTCACAATCAACCTATCTCAACAAATGATTGTGCAACAACAGATATGTTTAAAAACCTATGGGTATTTCTTAGTGTGAAAATCCAGTCATTTATGTTTTACACAATGTGAAACCAACAAAACACCACGACGCAATGTTTTCACTTAACACAACAAACACATAGCCAGGGAAATATTTCAACCATGATGCAGAGCCCTCAATTTAATACAATGTTGTTCTGATTTAGTTACATTTTAATTGACTATGTTGTGCAACCCTAGGCTTATACAATCGAACAAATATAAGGACGTAATGGATATAATCTCTACAGTGATTCAGCTCAAAGAAAACCACATTTTACATGCCCACTATTTCATTTGTAAAAATACCATGCACACACACGATATGTGTGAGCCACATTAATCATTTGTAACCCATGTCGGATAATCATCCAAATAACCATTAGTGCAATTACCGGTGACTGTGTAATAACCCAAAAAAATTTCCATTGTTGTAGAAATCAATAAACCAAACAAGTCGTGTTAACTACACATACCCACGGTCAAATTGAATTGGGGCAGAGGCCTTCTCCATTAAAAATACCGAGTTATTAACATAAGGAGGGTGATTGTATACTTCGAAAGTGCAATCAAAATGTAGGGTTTATCATAGTAACTAGATGCCAAACCAAAAAGACTACCATACGACCAACTGGGCTAATCCATATTCAAGGTAATCGATCATACATTCAATCCACAATAACCTGTACCAACTTGACAAGCATGACAGTCTCCTCTATAGAACTTCAAACTGGGGGTTAAGGGTTTTCTCGATAGCCATCATAGGAAGAACATAGCCAACTTGGTATGGCAAATATAGTTTAACACGTGCATGATATAACCCTCATTCCTTTCGATCAAACACCCACCACACAGCGGTAAAGACAGGGCCGATTAAGAATAGGAAAAAAAACCCACTTCGTGACCACTAGTGGTGAAATCAATCAATTGCCCCTATGTACAATGCATGGTGATACTAATACTTTAGTCATTAAAACCCATAAAAAACCCACAGACTAAAAACAACAATGAGAAAATGCAAAGATAGCCCACTAATACCAACAAGGATCTTCCAAGTAACCATCAAGGATAACAGAGGTCTCTTGTGACTATTAACTCCCTAAGATAACCAGTAATATTAAGAATTCAACCTTATTTCAAAGAGAATCATCAATGTTTTATTCACAATCACCATTACATAGTTGCAATACTTAAGGAGAGCACAACTAATACACTTAAGCCAAAATCCATTTCATAACTAGAGTAGATTCATGAAGGGCCAAAAAAAAGAACATACCTGTAATCAAATGTTTTAAGACATGAGTCGGTCGAGCGGTTCCTCCCTGCTAAGAAATCATAGCATAACCACAAAAATAGTGTTTGGAAGATAGTCGCACCATGGTGGCACCCAATGGTAAGGGTAAAGGTGATGTGAAGTAAATGCACATCACTTACCTACTTAAATTTCATTCAATTCTTATTATGTGCCAGCTACTAACCCAAAAAATCATCCAAATAACCATTAATTTCCAAGATTCCACCTGTATCACATATTATGATCTCTATTATGAAAAAATGTATACCAACTATATTATATACACCCTTAATAACTTGCATGGCTATCCTATGTTAGTTAGGAATTGCCACAATCCTTTTCAATGCATATAGTATAGCATGTTATCATATGACAATTTCCTCTTTTATCTTCTTTTACATTTGTTATTACTAACATCTGTTTGTTGCAGGTGTCATAAGTCCTAGATCTAAGAACAATCGACAATGATACCCTCAAAAATTTCGGTATAACTTGATCTTGAAACAACAAGGGAACCTTGTATTAAATTCTTGATCCATTATCCAATAAAACAAGATATCGTCAGCCGTGAAAGTAGTGTCAAATAGTATCGAATAACACCATACATGATCTTCAATAGTACAAGGGGGTCCCACCTACTAGTATTATTTAGCTTTTATAATAATAGGATTTAACAATACTTTGTGGGCCAAACTTCATTGCGAATTTAAGCATCAACAAGTTCCTCACATGGAAGTACACGAACTAGATCATGAATGCATTCCCCCTCACCAGAAATAACAACATTACTAGTGGGGGTGTCACCCGAGCCAAAGTTAGTAATCTATTAGAGAATTTCAAAACTACTATTTTGAGTAATATGACTACACAATTGGATGTTTTGCAGGCTAAGAAGAAATAGGCAGAAGAAAAACAGTCCTTGGCCATATTTTGCCATTGATGCAAAAAGAAACATGGTCTGAGGGAATGTCTTTTGGATGTTTCTCGGGTGTGCACTATCTGTGCTAAATACCACGCAATAGAGCAATGCCCATCGCTCCAAGGACTAAAATCTATCTTTAAAGAAGAAGGGGAGGAAACATAACCAGTATATTTGATGGCTCAGTGTCTCCAATGTCAGGCTCGTCTTCCAGGTACACTACAAGATCCTTCCTCTTTATTTTTTGGACAGTATAACCAACAAAAAAATTCTAGAAACACATGGCAGGGACAGCCATTTGCTAACCCTACCTGGCAGTCCCAGTAATATCCTTCTGCAACTTGGTCAAATCAATCTGCTACAAATCCCACCTAGCCAAATCAATATGCTACAAATCCTACCTAGCCAAATCAATCTAGTACAAATCCCACCTAGCCTAACTCACAATACCCTACCCCATCCTGGAAAAATCCAAGTAATAACCCCTATCCTTCACAGTGGACTAGCACAGCTTCCCAAGCCCCCAATTGGAATAAAAAATGGAAGTGCCCCATGGGGATGACCAATCAACCCATGGGGATGACTTTCCAAGCTCAACCCACTTTACAAGAACCACTCCAATTACCCCAGAACCCTCAACCTCAAATGCATCCTCAATTACCATCTCAACACAATCCAAATCCTAACAATCGACCAACCCAAATTGTACAAATTATTGAGAATTTGGATGGGGAAATCAACTCTGTAGTGTGAAATGAACTCCGGTTGAGGTTAGAGAACATAATCTATCCTGAAGAAAGTAACATTTACAAAGATCATGAGATTGAAAATAATGTACAACCGACAATAACATCCTCAATTGTGGTCATAACAGAAGAAGTAGAATAGGGGGGAACACAGTCAAGCCACAAAACCCTAATGAGGACGCGATTCCTCCTCCACCAATTTCTGAGAGGCTAATGATAGAAAATCCATATGTATATCCTAAATTTGACATTGTAGAGGAAATAAATAATCTCTATGTTAAGATACCACTCCTACAGGCTCTGCAAGACATCCCAATTTATGCAAAGACAATTAAGGAATTACGTGTGAAGAAGCTTGTTAGAAAGGATAAGAATCCATCAACTATTTGTGTGGTAGGGGCCTTGTCTGATCTTATTCTAGGCAAGAAGGAGCCGATCAAGTATGCAGACCCAGGGAATCCCATGGTAACAGTGTAGATTCAAGGTTTTTCTTTTCCAAATACATGAGTAGATTTGGGGGTAGCCATTAATATCCTAGCCATCGATACTTGTAATACCCTGGGATTCACCTCCTTTGAACCTACTTCAATTAAGTTACAATTGGATGAAATATCAGTGGTTAAACCAGTTGACACATTACAAGATATAGAAAATTTCGTCAACTCTTGGGAATACCCAGTGGATTTCCTCATTATCAACCCAAGAAGTGGACTCGATGGACACCCATTGATACTGGGAAGACCATGGCTTGAAACAATGGATGCATACATAGGATATCGCATAGAAAACATGTCTATTGCTAGAGGAAGTGCTACAAAGAACCTCATCCTATATTCTCCAGCTGAACCAAGTCTACCTATTATACATCAGTAGTTGCCACCACCTAGATATCCAGAAAAGGATCCACGACCTCCTCTCACATTTGAAGAATCTCTCAGACTCAAGAACCAACTAGAATATGATGTGATTAGTACCTTCATTAACAACCCATCCATTATAAGCAATCCAACATGTCAAATGTTAAAAGTTGTGTTAGATAATGAAGCACAGGGAGATCATTTGGAAGAATTGATAAAACAACAGATCCCCACTACCATTGTCCATGACATCAAATCAGTTGAAATTACACCAGGGAGGTTTCTGAATATTAATCATAATTTAATTGAGCAACAACAACAAAAAATGATTCAGATCCTTTCTAAATACTAGTAGGCTTTTTCTTGGGAATATCCAGACATGAAGGGCATCGATCCACAACTCTATACATATCTATTTTGAGAAAGATGCCCAACCCATCCGAGAGCCCCAACAAAGATTGTGTAAGGTAGCTAGAGAGGTAGTGGGGGGGGCCCAGAGGGCCCATAGTGATAATAGTGGAGGTCATTCAATGTAAGGTGGACTAGGTCCACTGTATTATTAAGGTGTTTCCCTACCTCAAGGGTTTTGATATAATAAAGTGTGGTTTCTTATATCTTGTTTAGTGGATCTATTGTGTATTTAGTATTTGTGGTTATTATATTGGTAGATATATTCAGGTTCTTAACAGATTGAACTCTCATCTCAGAGATGTTGATAAAGAAGAGTTACAAAAATAGTTGGATGTTGATTTTATATATCTTATTTCAGATAATTGGTGGGTTTTCCCACTAGTAATCATCCCTGAGAAGAATGGGAAATGACAAATCTGTGTAGACTACAGAGAACTCAATAAAGATACCTAGAAGGAACACTTTCACTTACCCTTTATTGATCAAGTCCTTGACACTTTAGAAGGGAAGAAATTCTTCTCCTTCCTAGATGGTTTTAGTGGCTATAATCAGATCCATATTGCTCCAGAAAACCAAGATAAAACTACATTTACATGTCCCCGGGGTACCTTTGCATACAAAGTATTTCCGTCTGGATTATGTAATTCTCTAGCCACATTCCAAAGGGCCATTCTAAGCATATTTTCTGATCTGATTAATGAATGACTTGAATTTTACATGGATGATTTCACCCCTTATGGCATTGATTTTGATCAAGCTCTGCAAAATCTAGAGAAGGTACTGGAATGATGAATTGCTTCTAGGTTGTGTTTGAGTGATGATAAATTTCATATGATGATGACCGAAGGTGTGGTACTGGGACACTATGTTTCTGTAGAGGGAATCAAGGTAGACCCAACAAAAATAGAGGTAATCCTTAATCTACCTACACCCCGTACACAAACTGAGGTACGTAGTTTCCTTGGTACTGCAGGATACTACCGCAGATTCATAGAAAAAATTGAAGAATATTTGCATCTTTACATGATTTAACTGGTAATGCATAATTTTAGTGGTCTAACAAGTGTCATGTTGCGTTTGCAGGACTTAAAACGCTGGTCTCAATGACACCGGTGTTGAGAGGACCAAACTAGAAATTGCCATTTCATATTTCTACGGATGCATCGGACATCGCCATAAGCACTATCCTTGGACATGAAGAAGAAAATAAACCTTATGCTATTTATTTTATTATAAAAAATATCACTCCAGCTGAATTAAATTACACAGTAAAATAAAAAGAAATTTTAGTTCTTATACATGCTATTAATAAATTTTGCCACTATATAATAGACTATCTAGTTATTCTATATATTGATTATTCCACTATTAAATATCTAGCTAACAAACCAATCATTAATGGATGGGTTACTCGGTGGTTATTACTATTGCAGGAATTCAACATCACCATCAAGTATTGGCCTAGAAGAGAGAATCATGTTGCATATTTCTTGTCCCGCATACCCAAAACAAATGATTCTATGACAGTGGAAGACCAATTTCCAAACAAACACCTATTCACAGTCACTATTAAAACACCATGGTACACTAATGTGGCTAACTATCTGGCAATTGGGAAACTACCATCACATATATCACCGAGATAAAGGAAATTAATCATCTAGCACAGTGCACAATTCACCTGGATTGGTGGATATATGTTCCACACAAGGGTTGACCTCCATATCCGAAGATGTGTAAGGGATGATGAAATTTATGATGTTCTAAAGGCGGGCCATGATGAGCCCTATTGAGGACATTTTGTAGAATGCAGAACTGGGCATAATATTTTACAAAAGGGCTACTATTGGCCCTCAGTATTTAAGGATGAAAAAAGTATGTCTAGACCTACAATAGTTGTCAAATGATGGGTCGACCCAACCAAGCCGACGAAATGCGCCTGCAAGCACAAATAGTCGCAGAACCTTTTGAAATATGGGCATTGGATTTTGTTGGCCCTTTCAATAAAAAATCAAATCAGAAGGCTTATATTTTAGTTGCAATAAACTATACAACCAAATGGGTAGAGGCAGTAGCCTTGTCAAACACAATGGAGGAAGTAGTCATTAAATTTATTTTCGAATTATTTGTACGATATGGATTACCCAGGGAAGTAATCATTAATGGAGGGTCTCAATTTACAACCCATAGAATCACGACCACTCTGTGCAATTATAATATTAAACATAGAGTTCCTTCCCCCTACCACCCACAGGAAAACGGACAAGTAGAAATTACCAATAAAGTCTTGGAGGCAATTCCGACAAAAACAGTCTCAACAAACCGTCAAAATTGGGTAGTCGAGCTTCCAAATGCCTTATGGGCCTATTTCATGACATGGCGTAACACTACTGGCTACTCTTCTTATCATCTAGTCTATGGAAAAGAACCTATCTTTACCATTGAATTTGAGATCAAGAATCTAAGGATGGCCTAGGAAATTGAATTGGATCTTACAGAGGCACATAAACATCGCTTACAATAGCTTAATGAATTATATGAAGCACGCATGTTCACCCTACAATGCACACTTGTTATTCAGCAATAGAGAGCTAGCTAGCATGATAAACATATCAAGAAGAAATACTTCCAGAAAGGTGATTGGACGCTTCTCTATGATTCCATATTTTGGGATTTTCCTAGAAAATTATAGACAAGGTGGCTCGGACCGTACGAAACCCATGAAGTTCATGATAACAACACTATCACCTTAGTCACCATCGACGGATCTGGTTCTCCTTTTCTGATAAATGGACATTGGTTACGACTCTACCATCAACCACTTTCAAAAGAATCCTTTTTCCAAGAAGTAAGGATCCTACTGTTCATATTTTATTGCACTGGGAAGGTAACTCAATAGCCTCAACTTCATAAAATGATTCTTTTTCAACATTGTACATATTGTATATAGTTTTCTTTACAGATTTGATTAATTCTTTAGTTTTTAGGAAAGTCACTTGAGAAAATAAGAACTGGAAAAGATGACTGTAAACGAATATAATTATCACTCTCTTTTTTTCATCGCTCCTATAAAAACCCAATAAATATAAACCTTTTTTTCATAGAGGAGGAACATGTCATGTTCCACAACAAAATTAGGCGACTGTAATAAATGCATGATACTAACAAACCATCCAATACTTTGATTATTTAATAAAACTTACCCATATAAATTGAATGAATTTAGTTGATGACTAGTCAATCCTAGATTCACTAAAACAAAAATGTTTGTGGGAGGTTTCCAATCACTTAACTAGATGGTTAAAATTTGAACATCATCGATGTTGTTCATTTAATACAAAATGATTGTTGTTCCTTTCATGTGATTTCTGATCCATTTGCATATGGTTGCCATTCATTTGAATGGAACAACTGTTGTTACCTTCACGTGATTTCCATTCCCTTTGTTACAATTGGTGTTCCCTTTATAGTAATTGTCATTCCTTTTTCGAAAAGAATTGTTCATTCAAAAGGAACAATTGTTGTTCCTTCTACGTTTTTCTTATTTTTGTTTCTTTTTCTAAAATGTAACGATTCTTTTCTCATGAACACACATTCCATTATTATGTAAGTCACTCCTTTGGGTATGACCTTCACTGATTAATTTTCATCAGTACCACTTCTAATGATCATAAGTAACGATTTGTCATTTTTGTGTGTACTATCTAGCATACCTTATCGAATTGTTTTTGGACTAATTTCTTCGAATTATCTTAAAAATTGTTCATAATCTTTTTAACCACCACAATTCATTTCTTTTCCCTATATATATACATATACTTGAATGATAATTTTCCTTCGTATCATAATAAGGAGTCTAAAGAACATTTTTTTAGATGGAATTCTTTCACTTCTTATGCCATCCCTCACTCTTAAGGAGTAGATGAGCCTCCCTTGATAGAGCCTAAAAAAAATGGAAACAAAAAAAATTGAATACAATTAAAATAAGAAACTTCTCCCACAAAGGATAGGGGTTCTCATCACGATCCAACCTACCATGATCATCGTATAATAACATAAGTGACATTCCCACTATGGCTACCACACTAGGGCAATGGTATTTGGCATTTTTTTTTCTTCAAAGGACAACAGGTCTCATCACGAGCCGACTTGTTCACTTAAGTTATGATCCAGTGAGTGGAATTATCGTATCTGGCTACCAAACCAGGATAGTGGTATTTTTGGGAAAAGATGATTCAAACTATTTATTAAGGATACAAGCTCATTTATGGGTTAAAAGGAAACCCTGTCGAGGCTATGGACGTCTTCTAGCAGCAGTGGCTATACCTGTGGTATCAAAGTTTACCTTTAATATGCCAAGTTCTTTTGTGTGTTCATAGATTTCCTTTAGTAAAAATGAGGATATCATTCCAGTTATATCTGATAACAAGGGGAAGTTACAACGTTATGATATGTGGAATATTTATAAAATACGTGAAAAATTTTAAAAAATATTCATAATATTTTTCCTTAAACATTTTTTACCATAGGTATTTCAATTTGAATTTCCCACACAAAATGATGATTGTTCATAATTACTGTTAAAGTGCTTTTGAAAGTTATTAATGATTGTTTTTCTCGGTGGTGATGACGACGTAGTAATCACCCCTCACTTGAACTACCTGCCATTATTACACTCACACACTTAGATGGTCACGATCAACCTTTCCATTTATGAGGGGGAAAATATTCTACACATTTACCGATAGATAATAATGACCACAATTAATGAGGAAAACTCATATTTTTATATACACAGTTGTTGTTCTATGATATTTTCTATTTATATTGTTTCAAAAGTTGGTCGAATTAAGCTGCAGTAGGGAAGGATAGCCATCCTCATCTTCTCACAGAAAATATGGGTGGCCAAAGTGTACGCCGAGAGCCCACATTACTATAGGTAACTGAACATGCAAGAGAAATTTTACACCATCTGGGGTGGACAGAGTACTTCAATAGGTTGCAAGGATATGACACAAATATCACGCTCACATTTTTCCTTAACTTGCACGGAGGAGTTTCCATGGTTCGAGACATACGAATTTCGGTCACTGGGGAAATTATAGTAGAGGTTATAGGCCTCCCTAATGTAGGCATACAATGGATTGGGAAGTATACAACGCTCAAGGAAGTTGTGGAATATTTCGTAGATCCCAGAGAAGAACTTGATAAAAAGGGAAAGGGACTCAACCCCACCGCTTCCAACAAGCCATGGAGGGATCTAGTAGGAGTTTTACAAAGATATATCACCTATGATGGGAGGTACGATGTGGTATGGTCACGCCACCTCAAATTGTTAGCAGTGCTAAAACATAGGTTATTAATCAATTTACCATTTTTTTCTAAATGCCATGTTACATGAAGTTGTTGCAAGAACTGAGAAGGTTAAAGATCCTGTCACTATAATTAGTCACCATGGACTAGTAAAGATAATAGTAAATAGGGCCCTGAGCCAAACTCAAATAACTTGGGGTGATTTAACCGAGGCTGATAGGCCTCTACAAATGGAACGACCCGAATTACACCATGAAAACCCCCCATAGGGAATTGAGGAAACATAATAAGGGGGAGATAGCACCCAAATGGAAGTTCCATTACCCCAAACTGAAATTGAGATAGTCTAGGAAGGAGGAGACAGTGCCCAAATGGAAGTCACATTACCTCAGCCTAAAATTGAGGCAAACCCCATCCAACTAGCAGAAATTCAGACTACACGGGAAGAAACATCAAAGAAGAAGAGAAAAAGGATAGTTGTTGTTCCTAAAACCCCCACTGTGAAGAGAAGAAGAAGTAAAAGGATAACACAATATGAAGAAACTCAAGAGACTGCATAGACAGACTATCCGTCACAGGAAAAAACCCAGGAAGCTATGCAGACATAACGACCATCACTTGAAAACCTTACAGAACAATTTTTTAAAAGTTATGAGGTAGATATGGCTCAAGTTTTGAGGAATTTAGGGAAATTAATTACCAAATACACACGTTGGTTTGAATAACACCAAGCACTAGCTTCTTCTTCAAATCCTTCCTTGGACCTCCCTAACATAGAGATGCCATTACCTGAAGACACAACACAGGAAAAACCTCACATTGAGGTAGACAACCCTATAGAACAGATCGTGCACATAGAAGAAACAAGGGAACATTCATTAGCTGAACAAGGTGAGGAAGACCTTGACACTCCTCATGTACAAAATAAAGTAGGCAAAGGCCACAATAGAATCCGAAAATTGAAAAAGGAAAACATGATATTAAGTAAGAAGGTTAAAAAAATCAAAGTACTAAAACATAAAGTTGGTAGACTCAAAGAAATAATTAAAGAACTAAGGAAAAAATTGGAGCAATTTGATAAAGCCTATGAAAGAAATAAATTGAAAAGGCCTAGAACACAGGGAAGGAACCCACTTCTTAGGAGGACAGTCCATACAAGTAATGTTGGAACACATACAAAGTTTCATGCCCCTGAAGCAAAAAAAGAGATGGAAGCTCAAACAAAGATTCCAACAGCAAAAGGAGTAGTTGTTCAAAATGAAGTGATTCCTTTCGAAACACATGAAATGGAAACTCAACCAGAGATTTCAGTAGTAGAAGAAACATTTTCCCAACCTGAGGAAGTGCTTCCAATAGATTTTCCTTCTCCTTTAGAGACAATTGATGCAGAGACCCAGACAGATGCCCCAACCATAGAAGAGACAATTCTTTAGACTGAGTAAGCACTTTAGTCTCCTGAACAGAGTGCCATTATTGACAGGTTGGAGGTAGAGCTGGTGCAAACCCAACAAACCCTGACTCAGTGTAGGAGTGATATGGTAACCATGGCAGAGCATCAAAAACGTTGTCAAGCAACTTAAATCCATGTCAGCAATAGAAAATGAGACTTTTGTTGAGCTCACCAAAGCTCGAGGAAAGGTAAAGAAAGTAGAGGGACAATTAGATAAAGATTTGGAGCAAATCAAAGAAATTTTCTCTGTCTATACTGATATAGTAGATTGTAGGGCTCCTGCCACTAATTATACCTTGTTTTTATTGGAGTGTTATTTGTTTCTAAGAATAAAATCTATTAGAGCAGGAAAATCAATTGAGTTCACCACTGTTTATGAGTTTGTTTCATGCTTTAGAGAACAAGAAGAAAAAGTGAAAT
>CBVK0102567330.1:0-22988 GCA_900067695.1 Picea abies | reverse complement strand
TTATGCTTCAATATCCCACTCCTAGATTCTCTACTCAACTATGGAACAATAACAACACCAAAAGAATGGAACCCCTTCTCTTTCTAGTGACCTGGTATTTAACATAGCCTGATAGTTGTCTAAGGTTAGGGTTAGGGATTTTACATGCATCAATCCTCAATTAGTGTTAGCATTTTGGACCCTCTATAATATTATTGAAATTCAACATGAAACTATCCCCATATATGTGATTAATGGGGGATGACATGGCATCCACTCAGTACCATGGTGGTCAAAAGGGTAGGTCAACTTCAGGGAGGCATAATGTATACATACGAACTCCAATTGAGGTGATTTTCACACCATTGGAAAGATATCAATGAATAGAATATAATCAATGGAGTGTGATCTATGCTCACAATTGTTTTACCAAAAAAATTGTTGTTTGTTTCATCAAGGTGGCTCTGGAAGGTTCCAAACATGAAATCATCAAACTAGGGCCTACCCCTAAAATAGGCCCTACAAACTGATTCCTCCAATTTTTCCACCCAAAAAGTACCAATATAGATGAAAAATTATATAATGATCCATTCTCGATCATCCAAGCCAAAATATCCCTCTGGAATCACTATTGGATCTCTAAAGTAGGGAGGATCATCCTTATTAAAATTATGTTGTATGTTTCCCCAGTTTAGAAGTTGTAGTTGGCCTATGTTCCAAAGCATGTCCTAATAAAACTCAGGAAGACATCTTTTATTATCCCTAGAATGGAAATAAGGAGTAATCGGGGATGTCTCTAGTCCCCTATGAGGTTCTAACTAGGCCAAAGGATGTAGGGGCCTGAGGCATAAAACATTTTGGCATCTTCAATATAACACTAGTAATAAATTAAGGAACTTGGAAGATAATAAAATTAAGTGTTTGTGGTAAGATATTTTATATATAAAATACATCATCTTGACATAATTGGAAAATTGGATCTAGATCCCCACAAAAAACATCAAGGGGGTTCAAACTTTTTGAAATATATCACATGCACATATCATTTCATCATAAACCAACTATGTTGGAATATAGGATCATGAATTAGGATTAGAGTGGGTCATGATAGATGGGTTGGGAAGGATCTTGAGTACCTTATTCCCCTACTTATTCTAGATGCATATTACAACTCTTCAACAAGAAGGCCCCATAAATCAACACTCTCCCTCAAGTATGGTAAACAGTCCAAGATATTGATTTACTTCGTTTAGAACAACAACATTAGTTAGATTTCATTGTCCAATTGAAAATAGTAGGGATCCATATTTGTGAGAAGAATATGAATTTTTGTGTGGTGCAAATCCTTCCAACAAAAATGATAGTGTCAAAATTGGCTACAAGATTCAATTTCCTCCTAAACCTACAAATGAGTCTTAATAGTGGTGGACTAACATTTGGAAGGTAAAATAACCCCCAAGATCATATGATTCACCTATATCTCCATAAAAGGGCCTATTCCAATATGGAACATGCTAAAAATGAGGGAATGGATTGGACCTAATAAGTACCCACTATGTGAGGAACACAAGGAATCCATATCCCACTTGTTGGTCCATTGTCACTTCACAAAGGAAATATGGTCCATTGATCATAGACTTAGCCAACACATTATACAATGGTTAAGGTAAAATGTAAACTCAACCCTAGATAATTGAATCTCCAACACAACGGAATCTGAAAAAAGGATTTTCCTTGGAAGTTTTGTGTACCACCTAATTGGCTAGAAATCAAAGCATTTTCCAAGGAGAAAATGAAAAATCTTTATAGATATTTCTATAAGGTGAAAGTGAGAAGATAAAAGGAACTAGACACTAAGCCTCCAAAACCACCTCATCTTACTATTCATCTGATTATGATCCCTCCTTTGTGCATGGCTACTTTGATGGATCTTCTTGGGAAAATCCAAGTCTTAGCTAAGTCGAGGTATGGTTAGTTCGATCAAAAAATAATAGAGAAGAAATCATAGCTACCAATACTCTACTAGACCTAGCATAGGGAGATCAAGTCAAATATATAAATATATATAGAGACTAGAAAATCATATAGGTTGGTTACAAGGATCCTATCATACTATAGGAATATCACATTAAGCTCAAGTCATGGAATCTCGGGAGAAAACAACACAATTTTAGAAATTAACTTTTACACACATTTTCAAAGAGGTAAATTATGTTTTTGTCTCTCACGCATCTTCAGAGAGGTCAATTCTATTTTCGACTCACACACATATTCAGAGAGGTAAATTATGTTTCCAATTGTTTAGAACCACTAACTAGAACACTCTTGTTCATCAAGTTACAATATTTCAACCTGTCTCTATAACCTTCTCCATCAGTATATAAAAGAAGGCAAAATCAAGAGGTATGGGGAGCTCAATTTTGGATAAACTTATGCTACCAAAATAATTAGGAAGATATTTCTAATATACTCTTAAAAATTAAAATTGGTATCACCACACTTGAGAGAAGGTTAAAGTAGTGTCAAAGAGCTTGGATCGAATGGAGTGTTTCAGTTGTCTCAAGTTATCTTCACATTGATGTACTTTTCCTTTTGATTTGTATAGATCTATGGTTTTTCCTCTCCAATTTTTTTGATCTATGTTTGTTTCATATGTTACATTGGTAGATCTATCTTTTCTTGAGCAGGGTAGATTAGATCTGTTAATATATGATTTCCTCTTTATGCTTAAAAGTATTTGAGAAGGTTTGTAGTTGTTGTCTTGTGTGTAGGTGACAATTTGCAGAAGCTAGGAGTCGAATCTTGGAGCTACATCACCACAAGAAGCTATAATACAACCATCATAAAAAAGGTAAGGTATTTCCCTCTCCCTTTTAGCATAATTAGACTGCATATGCTTCAGATCTAGAGGAAACACGTAGAAATATATCCACTGTTTATCATCGATCTCTATCAAATTAGTGAGAGGTATCTGCTATCCATAGCGGATATAACTCTGCAAAATAATTAGAGGCTTCACTGGGGACAACCTAGTTTTATAATTTCTCTTAATTTTTTTTCATTTCTAAAAGCATCTAGTAGCTCAGTACTATATGTTGTTCCTATCTAGGTTCTTGAAACTGAAAAATCTCTCAGATATGGGATAAATCTATTGAGAATCCTCTTTCTATCACATGGTCACTTCTATTTTCTTAATAGAGGCAACTAGTCACACCTTGCTAATTAGAAAAGAATGGCCTCTTGGCAAGTGGTTGCTTGTTGCTCACTGGAAACCTACAATGACCTCCTGTAGGGTGGTTTTTTTATATTTTTTCTCAGTTTACTCTCAAATATAGTTTGTATTGGCCTGGGGGAAGTTGTAGGTGATATATAATTGATCCTTAGAGTCCTAGATAGGTTCCTCTCCTTCTTCTTTTTTCAAATAGATCTAGGAGTTTCATATTGAGTTCATCCTTGTTTGCATGGTTTGTATGGGTTTGTTTAGAGAGTAGTGACCCAAATGAGGTCCATAACGAGAAAAATACTAATTAAAAATTAATATTTTCTACTAATTAGTTTCCTATATATTACCAACTACAAATCACACACAAATTTAACTATTTCACTGATACCATATTCTAAATTCATCTATCAACATAAAGAAAACCATGAATGCAATTTTTCAAGCAACAAAAAAATACCCATCATTCATATAAAAAAATTACGTAGCAGAATAACATATTAACATAACATAAAAACGTATCAATTAATAATCAACCAACCGAGTACATACGAAGGATGAACCTCCTAGTCATAGGAATTGTTTTTCATTTTCTCTCAACAACAGGCCACCCCAGAGTTGAGGCTATGATTCCACAAAGAGATCATTCCCACTACTTGTCTACTCTATACACATAGCATCCCCAAAACCCAGGTTCTACTCCCATAGTAGCTCCAATCCCCCAGTTCTCTCTCTTCCCTACAACCTGCACTATCCAAGGAATGCACATGTTCAATGCTCATAGCCCCTCGAGCTATACCATTCAATTGTCAGGGCCTCTAGTGCACTCAATTTTCCAAGAATATCTCAACTGAGGACCCTATGAACGTTCATTTACTTCAGGAGTTCTCACAACATCCTTCACAAGGCTCCTGAATCATTTCATCAAAATAAAAATGCACTATAGGATTAGAGCCCAATTTAAAGGCACATAGGCCTCTTTCTCATCATAATCATAGCCCAATAATGGTTGACCTCAAGCATAGCATGGGTGGTGTTCTTCCCAACACTCAACCCCTCTATTGTTGCACCAAAATCTGCAAGTAAAAAATACCCTCCATGCAAAAATGTGAATGCCCCAAAATATTCCCCCTTGGCTATATGAATTTATTCTCTTTGTTTTTCTACTTGACTTGACTTACACTCTTATCCAAGCTGATTGTACTCATGCCCATGCTTTCAATAAATCTAGGATGTGACTCCTCACACCCACCCTCTTACATGATGTTTTAATCTACAAAATTAGATGATGTGTTCAAGAAGAGACTACAACATTAGGGAAAACATATCAAGACACACACAATACTCAAGAATTGTTTGTGGGAAGTCTAACCAACTACCTTTCTATTCCATATTCATGAGTATATATACATAGGAGAAATGGTTGGAGCGGTTGTACCCACTCCCACTAATCATTCATTTGTGTACTTATCCCTTTATTACATATATATTTGTTTGATGTCTTTTTTCTAATGTATGATATATGATGACTATTACAATGGCCTATAAGGCCTCCCAACATCTCCCCCACACTAAAATCCTTGATCATCTTAAGAAAGTGCGCAGATAACTAATGACCTGTTACTCTTTAGCCTTCGTCTTCAATCTAGTAAATGTCTATGCAATCAGTGAGACTCCCAACGCTTTGCTCCCACCCAACAATGGTCCTCTTGATCCTATTGTTACACCTTTCTCTCTGGTGCCTTCAGAGTGGTGAGTGTCTTGTCCAGGCTCATCTTGCTTCTACACACACCCTGCGATGTAACATCATGCTTCGGCCAACCTACCATTTCTTTGTTTTCTGTCTTATGAGTTCACAACTCAACAACTATTCTGCAACTTTTATACCAGGGGACTCAATCATTTCAATCAATCTTATGCCATAATCTTGTCTTTTAATCTCTCGTGTGTGTGTCTCGTCTTCTGATGTCTCTTTCTTGAATGTCTTTAACTGTTGCGAACACGCTCATCGTCAAGGCTCAATATTTTGCTGCTTTTCTTTGCTCATCAAACTTGGATGTGATTCTTTAATTTTTTCTGGTCTCTGAAAATATACGAAATCTACATTTGATATTATATGAAGGATGACTTGAATGCGACTTTGCATAAACATTACAAAATCAACTAAGTGTTGTGGACTAAATATCGACTTATGTCATCGAAGAACCGATCTCGTCAGCTAAATATTGACTTACATTACATAGATGGAGGGGATCACCTGCCTTTGAAAGACACATGTTTGACCCCCTCCTTTTTTGCTTTGACTCAAATTTTTCAATACATCTTGAAACTGACACAATTGACAATATGATGTTCTTTCTTTTCCGACTAACAAACTAAACTCGATTAGATTAAAGTTTTAGTCGACTTTAATTGAGTATGGATTGACTCAACTAACTCTATAAACTTGACAATATCCTTCATGTAGTACTTCGACTTTGTCCTCTCATAATATAAGGTGCACACCATTTTTCATCTTCTTTCCATGATCATTCAGACAAAAAAATGAATTCAATTGCATCGACGAAAACTTTAGTTGTCGAACATTCCATGCAAGTCGACCATATGTGTTAAGGATTGCGAGAAATCTTCATGACCAATCTCCACGTAAAATAACATTGTATGGTTGGTCTTTCATTTTGACCAAAAAATTCCCTCAACATTAATGAATTTTTGAATGTTGCATTTGTTGGTTCTGTAATGAGTCCTCGTACAATTCCTTTATGCAATGATTTCTATGCTGCCTGTGTTATTGATCCATCTCGAAACCAATGTTTCAAATTGGATTTTTTATTTTTGCTTAAGAACCATCTAAGGTCATTCAACTCATACATTCACAAGTTTTCTTTGCTAATCGACTTCAACAACTTGACATGCTTCATAGATTTGACTCGGTCGAGGTCAAAAATCACATTCGACCATCTGTCTTGCCTCTATTTATGGCAATGCATACCTTGAAGCCGTCTTTGATGGCCATGACATAGACGACGTCTACAATGCACTATTTTTCTGCTCAACCATGTAGTTGATCATGTAGACGAGTGAGTTCACATGTTATTTTTCTCTGTATCCGTGCACATTCGATGCATATTTTCTAAATTGTGTATTTTTCAACTCATTCTTCTTTTACAAGTTTTTAGGGAAAAATCCATAAGAAGTGATTTTCATCTTGGTTTCTTTATTCGAGCGAGCATCCATGATCAACAACCAACAAACGTCCATGAAAAATCATTTATTTGCAGGCTTATCAACATCCGCGAGCATCCATGAGCAATATTCAAGCACCAAGTGACATCACAAAATCATTCCACGAGCATATTCAACAAATCTTCCATCCATGATCATTTGCAACAAATCTTCCATCCAATATCAAAGTCTCGGTTCAAGTCACACGAAAACATAACCAAAACGTTGTAGTTTTAGGAAGTAGGGCGAACATTCAAGAGAGACACATTAAGCACATCAAGACACACACATAATCCCAAGAAAGAAAGAGATAAATGTGGGGAAGGATATCCAAGCCACTTCATATTCCTTCTTCAAGAATATTTATACATTGTATGGATGGTTGGAGTGGTTGCACCTGCTCCAACTAATCATTCGTTAACTTCTCTTATATATTTATCCTTTACTATATATATCTTCATATATTTGCTTAATATCTAATGCCAAATGTATGATGATTATTACAAGGGCCTAAGAGGCCTCCTCAACATCTCCCCCACATGCAAATCCTTGCTCATCCTGAGCAAGTGTGCATATAACTAATGACCTGATACTCTTTAGCCTTTGTCTTCAATATGGTAAATGCCTGTGCAGTCAGTAAGTCTCACAACACTTTTCTCCCACCCAACAATGGTCCTCTTGATCCTTTTGTTACACCTTTCTCTCTGGTGCCTTCAGAGTGGTGAGTGGCTCGTCCTGGGCTCATCTTTCTTCTGAATCAACAATCTACTTGACACAAGAATCCGCATCGGTCGATGAAGAGATCAAAATCGACAAGCTAGAGCAACATGATTCGGTCGCAAAACCACCAACAAAGTTGGTTGTTCGACTTACATCAAGCCATCTCAAAAGAATCAACAAAGAGGTGGAATGCTCTTCCGATCTAACTATTCTGCAAATTTTATACCAAGGGGATCGATCAATTCATTATTTCTTGTGCCATCATCTTTCCTTTTAATCTCTTGTATGTGTGTCTCATCATCTAATGTCTCTTTCTGGAATGCCTTTAACCATTGCCAACATGCTCACCATCAATGCTCAATCTTGTATTGTTTTTCTTTGATGCTCATCAAACTTGAATGTGTTTCTTTATGCTTTTCTAGTCTTTGAGAATATATGGAGTTTTCATATGATATTATCTGAAGGACGAATTGAATATGACTTGACTCAACGACTCAATGGAAGAAGAAAGAAACTTTTGTTGGTACCATACTTTTACAACCCAATCATTAAAATGTTTTTGATTGGATATCGATTGTCATCGAAAAGGAACCGATCTCATTAGCTAGACACTGACTCACATTACAACGACAAAGAATATCGCCTGCCTTCGAGACTCATGTTTGATCCTCTCCTTACATTAGACACGGTCTCAATTTTACATTGATATAATTTGATTAAATAATAATTGATTGGATTAGACTCAACTTACATTAGACACAATCTCAATTTTACATTGATATAGCTTGATTAAATAATAATTGATTGGATTAGACTCAAGTGACAACATTTTCTAAGACTTGATTGACTTATCCTTCATATAAATCTTACAATTTCTAAAATCGATCACTCCACTAATTTCTTCTACTAATTTCTTCATATGAAAAATTCCTTGACATAATCCAATCATAACATCAACTTAATGTAGGATGAATTTTGATGCAATATTGAAGTTAGCCATAATTTCCTTTGGATTTCAAAAATTATAACTTCTTCATGTGGAACAAAGACAACATTGATACTAAAGGAATGGCTGAAGAATATATCTTTAGAGAGGAGAATTTTGTTGACCTACTTTTATATTTTATGTATTCTTCTGTATATTTTTTTATTGTCCCAAGATTGGCCCATGGATAGATATCAAATATCCTTACAATGAAATTTTCTGACGAATACGCAAGTTGATCTCGTAGAGTAGTAAGCCAACAATACCAACAGAAAGTGACAGTAGAACATGACTACAAGGAAGGAGGTTATAATAATCTCCTGTTGTTCCTGTCTCTAAGGATTATTAATTAACAAACATTTGTTATATGTATCCATAACCCTGGGCAAGGAAAGTTGAGCATATTTTGTCATGGAATTAGCTTACACTCTTTGCACCAAAATTGAAACTCCGATTGCTTGCAAAATCCTGAGTTTGATAGCGAACAACTTCAATTCCTCAATTGTCTGAGTTGTTACTCCAGAATCATGGTTTTGGTATGGTACTGTTATGGTGTCTTCATCTCCAATTTATAATAATAATCATTTATTTATCTTTATGGTAAACTGTCTCTCTCTTGTTGGCCTTTGAACATAAACTATGTGGGAATATCAAATTAGCAAGATCAACATTTCAAACTATCAATACATAAATGGGGCATTTTGATAATTGAACTGGGGAACTATCGCACCCAAAGAGAGAATAGGGGCATCCACCATGCCAACAATTTATTTGGATTCATTGTCATTAAACATATTAGATTCTATAAAAGAGTGTGTCTCTCATAAGGAATATTGGAAAAGTAGCTTTGGAAACAATGTTGCAGTTTTGACACAGTTTTTGGGAAAAATACTAAGTAGAGGAAAAGTGTGCAGAAGAAGAAGGAAATCTAGGGAGCACGTAGTTAAGGTGCATCCACGAGGAAAGTGCACAGAAGGAAGACAACGCGTATACAGAAGAATAAAATCGACAGATGATAAAGTAAGATAATAACAACAGAAGAATAAAGCATGACAAAAGGATGAAGACCTAACGTTCTAGAAATAGAAGAACAATAGAAAAGGAGCATGCAGATTGAAAAGAAGAAGAAAGAAGTAGAACAACCAGTTAACTGAGTTGGCCATGCATTGTAATGGGGTATTCTTGGGACAAACAGATTGGGGTTTTAAGCCTTATATTTCTGTATAAATATGTAACGGGTTGGGATATTAGGGGTTCTATTCCAGGTTGAGTTCTAGTCCATGATATGTATTGAGGGTTTTGTCGGGTTAAGTTCTATTGAGGTCTATTGACAAGAGGAATCAATAAAGGAATACTAAAGAAATGATATTCAATCGTGTGTTGTCTGTCTTTTCTATGGTTTCTTATGAATTATGTTTGAATGCATCGTAGAATAGATTCGTCTTATGGTTAGATATGGTGCAATGTCTATGACTATGACAGTGAAAAATGTATGCAATAATCTGGAATATACTGATAATAGGAATATGAATCATAATTAAGTCAATACTGAATAAAACAGAGTTGCACACACAAACGTAATAAGGAAGAATGAATCAAACGGTTGCCTCCCATTCCCTTACTACTGTAGAAGCTTGGTTCTCATAGTCCCAATATATACTTCGGGTGACACTTCATCTATGCAAGAAGGTGATGCAGAAAAGGCCGGAGTCTAGTGGGTTTTGTTGGTCATAGATAAATTGAACCTAGGTTATTACAACCCATGCACAATACCAATAAATGGTTTTGTTGTCAGGACCGAGACTTTGTGATTAAAGGGATGTTTTGGAGGCACACTATGAAGGAGATCTGATAATGGTTGGAAAGGAAGGAATGAGATTTTTCTTGATGGCAGGACAGAAACCTACGGATGAGTGACAAGAAATGGATGCAAAGGTATGTGTACATAGATCTGCATGAAATTTTCTTTGGCGAATTTCCAATTATTTTGACTCAGTGGCTACAAATATTAGTGGAAAAAATTGGAAGGTACAGTGTTGCAGTGCCAAGGAATTGGACTCTTGAATTGGTAAGACAGTTGAATTATGTAAGTAACCCAGCTACTCGAGCAATTTATTTTGGATGGATAGCATACTAGGAGGTTATTTTACATAATTTGCAGTAGATTGTATATAGTCATACAATGTAGAAGAAAGGGACTTTTTCAAAGGTCCACGTGGGAGGTTCTTGAAATAATTAGGTATGTGGATAAATATTCTAGTGTATGAAAAGCAGGTGATGATAATGGAATTTGACTGCTAAGGGGTTCGCGCACATAGGGGAACCGGGGGACGACAAGAGGATCGTCTATGACAATGAAGGAAGTGATGAAAGAGATAGGGAGGGACTGAGGATGCAAGAAGAGGGTATACCAGAGGAAGAATATGAGTTTGGAGAGTTGCACAAAGGAAGAAGGTACAAGAGGCAAAAGACTGGGGTTGAGAAAGGAGAACCACAATAATCTAGAGGGGAGAGAACCTTGCACTAGTCTAAATCATGGAGGTAACATACATAGGAGGAGAATAAGAGGAGTTCCAGTCCAATCCAATAATAGAGGAGCCAATAATTCCTACTCAGACAGGATCCTGTGTCAAATCCATGACCTCGTGTGCATCACCAAAATCATAAATAACGGTCGAATATTTTTCAAAAGAAATTATAGTTAGTCAAGGAGGATCGAGTAGTAGCAGTCAATGCAGTGGAAGTAGTGTGCAGAGTCAAAATCAAAGTCAACCAACATCACCAAACTAAGTTAATACACAAATCCACATGGAAGGGGTAGACAATACCCTTAGACTGCCTGAATTCCAGGGAATTGGGTCAGAGTATCCAGAACAACACTTATTTGTCTGCGAGATAATTTGTGCAACAAAGAATGTTAGAGATGAGGTCATGAAGATTGCATAGTTGGAAAAAACATTTAGAGGCTGTGCGTTAGTATGGTATATGAAGTTGTAGAGCATAATGCCTACAGGACATGCGAGGACATTAGCAGAGATTAAGCCAACATTGTTGAAGGAGTTCAAGAAGCCAAAGTCAGAGTCATAGTACATTACAAAACTGAAGGAGATTAAACATGTACCAACATAGTCGATATGGTATTTCGACCAAAGATTTAAGGATGTGATGGGTAGACTGACTTTTCAGATCCCAGATCAACAACATCAGGAATGGTTTATCACAAAAATTCTACCTCACATTCGCATACCATTGATCCAACAGAAGGTTGTGTCACAGCTCGAGGCACTATAAATTGCAATGAAGTTGGAATCATATCATGTGGGAGGCAGTGGAGGAATGGCGCAAGTATAGACATAGTTGGATGCATTGAAAATTCAACTGACATAAATGAAAAAGGGAAAGGAGAAATGTGGAAAATTCTGGTGTACAAAATGTAGGACTGGAGATCATCACAAGGATGAATGCCCAACATTCACATAGTATTTGGAGACAAGATCACCGAATCCATTACCGAGAGAAGGATATTGTGAGATATGTAAGAAATGGGGCCATCACCCAACGAAGTGTCCATTGCTACATAAGTATCAGAGTACCCCAAGGAACTTGTTCTACAATTTTTTCAAATTAGTGGGACGCGAGGACAAGGATTGCCTAGTGTTCAAATAAATGAGGGAGCGCACATCAGATATGTACATGATACAAGAAGAGAATGTTGCAACAGAAGTGGGGAGGGGTGGGTCTGCAATACAACAATCAAAGAGGTTTCAATCAAGGGAAAAAATGAAACTTTGGCAGAGGTTGAGGTAGAGGGAATTTTGGTAGAGGAGGAAGAGGAACGATTATATGTTATAATTGTAATCAACTTGGACACTTGGTCCTCGACTTCCAGAATCCATGTACGGCGTGCACATATTACAGAGCACTGGATCATTCGACATAAGATTGTCCCCAACTAGTTGTGAAGTGGCAGGCCATAGGAAACTAGAACCAAAATCTGAATCAAAATGTGCAAAAGATATCAACCGAAATACATAATGAAGGACCAAGAGTAATAGTTCTTACGTGCGGAGGAGCTAGAATTGGGGATGATATGACAAATGAAGGAAATCAGACTGAACAGTGGGTAAGGAAGTTAAAAGGTCCTATGCCAACCTTTGATCCTCAACAAGAAAAGGAGACATACCGGAGAGCAAGTAAACAAGTACTCGAAGTGGATTTGGGAGTATCAACATCGGTTGCACCTCATGTAGAAGATCGTGCTATGCTAGAGAAGCCAAATGGGAAGGTAGGTACGCTAACATAATTACTGAGAATTTGTCTAGAGCTAATAAAATCTGACATTGCGTTAATTATATTATATGACATGATTGATCACTGCACAAGAGGAAGGGAAACTCCTATAGCCCAAAGGATGGTAAATCAGGTACTGCACATGAAGAGAACCAATGGATAATTCAAATTTAGTGTGCAAATTGGAGAGTATGATGTGGATAATGTTATCTTGGACTTAGATTCTAACATGAATGTGTTAGGTAAGTAGACATGTGAGTTTATGGGAGAATGAACCAATGGGTCATGTGGAATAGTGTAGGTATTTATGCAGTTCAGTACTAGAAACAGAGTGGACACACAGATTTATACACACACTAGACCCAATTCTGAAGAACTGGTATTTGGAATTGGAGATGCACAGGGAGGCAACAAGATGGGAAGAACTGGTCCAAAGGTTCAAAATCACATTTTTATTTGAACATGAATCTCCATCAATAGATGCAACGCTATAGGTAATTCAAACGAAGATCTCCTCAGAAGAAGAGATGACGGAGGTGGTACCAGTATGAAGTGAGCACAGAGCCAAGATGGTTGTTTGTGAGCTACTGGAGTGCTATAATGTAGCTAAGGAAGAGTATGATGAAGATGATCCTAGTAATGTAAAAGTACTTGAGACAAAAGGAGAATGAGCAGTAGAGGGGCCAGCTCTTGAATCTATCACATATACACATCCTATAAAGACACAAAAGGTAAACATTGGGATGATAGAGAATCCCAAATTTGCATCCTATAAAGACACAAAAGGTAAACATTGGGATGATAGAGAATCCCAAATTTGTGCAGATAGGAGATTATTGGAGTGAGGAGATAGTTGAAAAGATTGCAGACTTACTGCGAGAATATCAGGACCTATTTCTAATGAAATTTTCAGAGATGAAGGGAATATTAGGATACTTATGCTAGATGGATATTCTACTGAAACCAGGAGCTAAGCCAGTGCAACAGAGGCCTTACAGGTTAAACCTGAGGTACAAGGAGAAGGTGAAGGATAAAATATATAGGATATTGGATGCAGGAATCATCGAACTGGTAGAAGAATATAAGTGGATTAGTCCAATGGTGGTGTGGGACAAGAAGACATGAGGAATAAGGATCTGTATGATCTAAGGAAGTTGAATGATACATGATTACATGAGCCATTCCCAACACCATTCACAGATGAGGCACTAGAGAACGTAAGAGGCCAGGAAACTCATTCTCTTACAGACAAATTTTTGGGGTGCCATCAAGTAAGGATTCGTAGGAGGATCGACATAACACCACTTTTGCGACATAATGGGGGAGTTATCAGTATACAATTATGCCATTTCGATTGAATAATGCCCATGCGATGTTTTCTAGTGTAGTGGTTGAAACATTCAAGGAGTGCATCCATAAGTTCCTAGAAGTCTACTTGGATGATTGGACGATGTTCAGTCTACTAAAGGATCATATGGAAGTTCTTAGGATAATGTTGGATCGGTGTAGGCAATGTCATATTTCGTTGAACTTGAAGAAGTGTATCTTCTCTGCATTGTTTGGAATTATGTTGGGACATGTAGTGTGCAAACAAGGACTATTAGTAGATCCAGCTAAGATCACAGTCATTCTGGAGTTAGAACCTCCTACATCAGTTAGACAAATGAGGGAAGTGTTGGGTCATACAGGTTATTATTGGAAATTTATCGAAGGATATGCGCAGATCATAACACCAATGGAAAGGTTATTAAAGAAGGAAGTGAAGTTGAAATTGAATGAGGACTGTCAAAAGGGGTTGGACACCCTGAAATAGAAACTGGTAACCACACCAATTTTATTTTTTCCAGATTGGAATAAGGAGTTCCATGTACATGTATATGCATCGTCCATAGCGTTGGGCACAGTACTATCCCAACCAAGGGAGGGAGAAATATATCACCCAATTTATTTTGCAAGTAGGAAGTTGTCTATAGCAGAGAAGAACTATACAACCATATAACAAGAAGGATTGGTAATGGTCTATGCACTACAAAAATTCAAGCATTATTTATTGGGGTCTCACTTTAAGATGTATGTAGACCATTCTGCATTGAAGTACTTACTCAACAAGGCAGTGTTGGGGGTGAGAGTATGCAAGTGGCTATTATTATTTTAGGTATATGACTTTGAGGTTTTAGTGAAACCATGGAAGTTGAATGCATGACCAAATCATCTATCACGCATATTGTCAGGAGAAGATGCAAACAATTTAGATGATATCTTCCTAGATGAGCAATTATTTGTAGTAAGGATGGTATTACTTCTTGTACATCCTACATTTTCTAAGTACAGGTATGGGTCCATTTGAGATGACAATAGTGAAAAATAAAAAACGGAGTGAAAACAACATATTATCAATTGATTGAAGGGAATCTATACAAGTTGGGTGCAGATGGAATATTGAGATGTTGTGTGCTGGAACATGAAAGATCGATGATACTTGAAGAAGCACATGATGGAATTGTTGGAGAAAATTATGCAGGGAGAGAAACTGCACATAAGATTTTGTGCATAGGGATTTGGTGGCTTACACTTCATAAAGATGCGAAGGAGTGTTGTTAGTCATGTGATGTCTTCCAACGAGTGGAAAACCCATCTAGGAGGGATGAAATGCCTTTGAATCCATAGGTTGTGTTGCAATCATTTGATAAATGGGCCATAGACTTTGTGGGTCCAATAAACCCACAAGAAAGAAGATCAGGGGCCAGGTACATCATCACTATGACAACGTATTTGATAAGGTGGGCATAAGCAACCCTAATTACAGATTGTACTGCAGAGTCTATTACGCAGTTTCTGTTCGAGAATGTAGTTACAAGGTTTGGATGTCCATGCATATTACTCAGTGATCAAGGTACACACTTTCTTAACAAAAAAATTGCAACATTGAATCAGGAGTTCCAAATTCATCATCAAAATAGTACCCTTATCACCCTCAAGCCAATGGAACAGTGGAAGTGTTCAACAAGATCTTGGAGAACACTTTGACAGATATTTGCAATGTAGGGAGAGACGATTGGGACTTAAGCGTTCCTACAGTATTGGGCTTACATGAATAAATGTAAGAAGCTGACAGGAAAGACACCTTTCGGGTTGGTCTATGGGAAAGAAGCAGTAATTCCAATGGAGTTTATTTTTCCAACAATCACGGAGCTATCAGACAATGACACAATAGAGGAGAGATTGACACAACTAGTATGGATTGAGGAGGATCTTTTTGTCGCAAGATTCTATCAACAGGTTCAAAAAGAAAGAGAGAAGGCTTGGAATGATCAACACATTAAACATAAGAAGTTTCAAGTAGGAGATATGGTATTACTCTATGAAATCAAGTTTATGCATCATCCAGGAAAGTTTAGAATGCACTGGTTATGACCCTATGTGATTCAACATGTAACAGAGATAAGTGTTGCATGGTTGGAAACCTTGAATGGAGAAGTGTTGGAAGGAATGGTGAATGGAAGTCGACTAAAAATCTATAGAAACTGGGTTGTGCCAGAACACATGTATTATAGTAGTTGTACCATAGTACCAGTAAAAACAAGGAAAAACAAATAAAAAGTGGCAAAAGGAAGAAAATCAAATAAAAAGTAGATATAGTAAAACGAAAAAGAGTGTTCGAGTACCAAGGCATAAGAACTTGCATAGAAGCAATGGTCATCACACATCATAATAGAACTGCTCCAAGTTAGGAGATGAGACATGGATGATACATACTGTGAAGTACACAGATAAAACAACAAAGAAAAAGTGCACAGTTGGGAAATGACAAGACCGTTAAATCATTAAAACATAGAAATGATGGTTATGAAGCGGGTGTGATAGGTCATAAAAGCATCGTATAAGTCTTAAATGGTAAAAGTCATCGGAAATCACAACAGATAGGTAGTATGAGGGGAAAATTACACAATGGATTTGGTAATAAAGGAGCATTTAGTTAACAACTCGTCAACCACGACGACGGATTGGAAAAATTAGTTAAGGCAGGATGAGACATGTACATTTGGCACGAAAGCACAAAAATAGCAGGAAGTCATTAAGTCTAAGCCATTGTTGCATGTGAGCAGGATAGAACAAACCGAACCAGAGCGAATTGGAGAACAGAGCTAGGCTACCAGAGCCAAGCTATAGTGACCCACAAACATTCACAGAGCTTAGTCCAGAAACCAGTCACAGGAACCAAATAGCACCGCCAAGAGTTGGAGGACCGTCTACAATAGCGAGAAAACAAGTGAAATGACAAGGAGCATCATCATATGTTGAGGAGGTAGCCATAGCTTCGGCTTTGGTGCCACCGATAGGTTTTCACAGAGACTACTTATCACCAAGGACAGATGAAGCACCAATGATAAATGTACCAACCAATGGAAAATACCCATTACCGATAGCACCGATTCCAGCTGGTGTAAGTAGTGACAAAGATATGCTCGGGAAGATTTCCAACCTTAAGTTTATGGACCACGATATCATAGATGCACAAAAATTCCCTAAGTTGGTCAGGGATCAATACTTTCACACTAGGAGTGTCCAAAAATAGGAGTAATCCTGCTCGAGCCACATGAGTGGGTGTCATAGTTGCAGAAGGCGAGAATATTGAACCTATTTGTCATTCCACATTTTGGGAGGAGTACAAAAACTAATGCATGTATGAAGGTATTATTAAGCTATGTTCATGGGGGGACACTCTGGCTCGATCCCTCAGTATCGATTGATACTGCGTTGATTGCGCATATTACAATATTTCCCAAATCAATAGAAGAAAAAAGACTGTTGTTCAACAAGGTGGGAGAGAAATCACTCTCTGAGTCAATGAAAGAAAAATTTGACACATTCAAGGGAAATAGGGTTCTAGATGTTAAGAGCATCAACGATAAAAATGTGAGGTTTGTGATGTCGGTATTGGCCTGCAAGCTGCTGCGAAAATGTCACAAAGATGAAGTATTGGTTGTAGTCATTACGACCACAGAGAAATGTATGGAAGGAGTTTAGATGAACTAGGATACCTTTTTAGTCAACAACTTTTTATAGGATTGCACGGAGTCCGAGGAGAAGGGAACTAGATTTCATTATGCTTGGTTTCTCATCATAATTGCGCTGTTCGGGTGGAAAGAACTTGGGTATTACCAGTGCATACACACTTCAGGTAGCAATAATATATATGTGAGGTATGTCAATTTATGGCACTCAAGAATTAAAAGAAGATAGAATGACAGTGACACCGCATTTTTTTACTACTTGGAGAATATTACCTATTTAGTTGCGCACACACCGCGCATATCGGAAGAAACAATAGCAACATATAAGGATATAACACGATTTAGAGCCGACATGAACCATATGTATGCGCAAGCCAAAGATCCAGTGTGGTAATGGTTTCCAACCAGTTATAGGTTGACAAAAGAAGATGTGAACTTGATAGTCAATGACTGGGAGGAATATTGAAAGAGACCAATAGAAAAGACAGAGCCATCAGAAGAGGAGGAAGAACAATACAAAAGTGATTAGGAGAAGGGTGACGAGCAAGGAAAAGGACCAGACGAATGGTGTAGGCAATCGACCTGACACATCGATGGTCCCCAAAGCAGGACTAAAAAGGAAGGATAATGAGGAAGAAAAAGTAGGAGGGGTGCGCAAGAAAGCCAAGGTGCATAGGAAGACCCCATTTTATATATTAACTAATGATGGTATGGACATAATTGGTTACTAGATATGGGATACCACAAAAGAAATATGGGAGGAAGCATCAAAGAAGCAAGAATACCAACAAAAGAAAGTGCAGGATCAACTAGGAGTACTTCAACATATGATGGAATAAACAAGCATTACAAAAGAGTATAGGTCTAGGGAAGGACCGTCCATAGGGACAAAGAGAGAAGAAAAAAGTGCGCAGTTGACCTTGACATAGATAATAGTAGGGAATAGAACCTTACATATTGAGACAGATGAATTGGAGTTTTCAATGGGTGAGTTACAAGAGAAAGTAAATGCGTTGGGCCATCTAAATATAGTTGTCTTGAGGATGTCCATGCAAAGGTTACATGACTTGCAAGTACGACTGTTGTAAAAAATCAAAAAAAGAGGAGAGGAAGAACACACAGAGTTGGAAAGAATAAGGGACGAAATATCCCAATTACAGGAGAAGTATGACACAACACTTCAACAAAAGAGGGCAGTTGAAGGTAGAGTAGAAGAGGCTCTGAAGAATAAAGACAAGGTTTAGGAGATATCTAAGAAAGACTTAAAGGAAATGGACAAGGCTGAAGGGATAGCGCAAAAAACCCAAGGATCAATCCAAAATTTATATAAGTAAATTCCATAATTCCCCATAGTAGTTGAAGCTACTATGGAGGAGAAAGTGATAAATATTGGTGAAGTCATTAAGGGATTCAAGGAGCATATCTAGAACTTATAGTTAAGGAACATGTCAGTATCACCAATGGAGGTGTGTGAAGGTAGAGAATGAATGGAAACCACAACAGTTGCACACATTAAGAAGATAGAGGGAGAATGCCCAAGTGTGGATAGAGTTGATAGAACACCCGGAGATGAAGGCCATAGAGTCCAATCTAAGAGAAGCTCAAGAAAATGCACACTAGGAAGTAGAGAGGGAAGCTACACTGCCACCAATAGAGAATATGTCAACCATTTTGGCTTAGTGACAAACATAGTTAGAAGTAGAGAGAATGAGGGATAAACAAAAGATCCTTCAACAAAGATTGGGACCACTGCAAGAAGAGGCAGTGAGGGAAATTGGAGAATTGGACACAATGCAGGGTAAGGTCAAGCATGCAGTGATTGAAGCAGAGGAAAAACTTATAAACTTGACCACACAGGTAGCATAGGAGATAGCGACAATAGAGGCCTCAATGATAAAATAGGTGGAGGTAGCAAAGGCTGCCTCTCAAAACTTGATTTCGGCATGGAAGAGTAGGAAACATGCTTGAGTGGCTTGGGACGATCCAAATGTGAGTGTTGGGGGCCTATTGGACAATAAATTTTGAAAATATTTTTGCAGTTTTGATACAGTTTCGGGGAAAAGTAAAGAAAACATGCATGGAAGAAGAAGGAAAGCTAGAGAGCACGCAATTGAGGCACATCCAAGAGGAAAGTGTGTAAAAGGAAGACAATGTGCAAAAAAAAGGATAAAGAAAGAAAATAAAGCATGACAGAAGGATGACAACCTGACATTCCAGAAATAGAAAAACAACAGAAAAACATCATGCAGATTGAAAAGCATTAGAAATTCGTTGAACAACCAGTTGACTTAACTAGCCATGCATTATAATGAGGTATTTTTGAGATGGACATATTAGGGTTTTATCCCTAGATTTCGGTATAAATATGTAACGAGTTGGGAGATTAAGGGTTCCAGTTAGGTACTATTAGGATTCAATTCGATTATGAAATGTTAGGCTTTTTTATGTTATGTTTTGTTATGTTCGGTATTGAGTTCTAGAGTTCTTGAATGTAGCATTCGGTGGATGAGAAGAATGAATAAAGGAATGATATAGAGATGATATAGAATCTTGTGTTGTATGTCTTTCTATGTTTGATTATGAATTCTATTTGCATGCATCATAGAATAGATTCAAATTATGTTTAAATATGGTGCAATATTAATGACTGTAACAGTAACAAATTTATGTAGTAATATGGAATATGTTAAGTATAGGAATCTGAATCATAAGTAAGTTATCACTAAATAGAACAGAGTTACGTGCACAAACGTAATAAGGAAGAATGAATCAATTTTTTTCCTCCCATTCTCTTATTATTTTAGAAGCCCCGTTCTCGCGGTCTCGATAAATACCTCGAGTGAGACTTCATCTACGCAAGCAGGTGATGCCGAAATGGACGGTGTTTGGTGGGTTTTGTTGGTAATATATGAACCAAACCTAGGGTCTTACAACCCATGCACAACACCAACAATGGTGATTATTCTTCTTGAGTGGTATGGGATGCTCAAGCATAACAAAAATTCTATCCCCATCTATCAGAGCCATGTTTGAACGTGGAAATTGTGAAAATATCTCTTCACTCGCCAACACCCCTTTCATTAGAAGAGTTTATAGAACAACATTGATGAGGATGTAAACAATTCAAGTGAGTAATAATGTAAGGACCCTACTTGAGGTTCCATTGGTAGTGGCATGACAAAGGACACACCAAGAAAACTTGGCTCAGAGTGCATGATGAGTCTATATGTTTGGTAGCCTTAATGAGAGACTCATGGGTGGAAACCACAATATGGTTAGGATGATGTACTAGTGTGTAGGATGGGAGGACCTGTTATAGAAAAAGTTGTAGGTTGGGAAAATCCCGAACTGACCACAAAAGAAAGTGCTACAACTTGGGAATCCTACATCCAATTTCACCGTAATGTAGGTCCCACACTTCAAGGGTGACTAGGTCAATTTAGGGAGGTGATCCCGGTGACCCTAGGGGGATTGAGATGTAGATGAATGGATATGGAAGTGGAACCCCTAGAGGTCAAATCTAAATGGAGTGAAATGTGGGAAGAGATGCCTTGTAAGTCAAGTGGTTGTTGCCCCAAAGGAATAATACTTCTCCAGACGATTGTACATGCCCAAGACACAAGAAAATCCAAATTGCAATGATATATGTTAGTATGGATCATTGAGACCGATAGATATTGATTGCTTCTTCAACATTAGGAGGTAAACAAGGTTGGAAAACCTCGCCTTCATCAATCAAGATCAAATATAGTGGTGCCTCAATATGGTGTGCTTTATCATAATTCTTCTTTCATCAAAAGAGGCTTGATTCTGAGTGCATAGTTCTTTGCTTTCTTTTCTTCAAGGGGATATGTCATATTCAAGGTTTCCTCTGATACTTCTTCACTTTCAAGATCATGGAATAAAGCATCATCAAGGTCTTCGAAAGGGTCACAACCCATTGTGTTATCTTCTTGATGAATTTCTTCTTATGTTTGTTCTTCGAATACTTGTTCATCGTCAAGGGAAGGAAATAATTCTCTTATTTGATTCATCATCTATTTAGCATCTTTCTTAGCAGCCTTCTCCTTTTCCATCTATAAAAATTCCTTTGTTGAGTCACAACAATTTCTAGATGAGGGTTCATTCCAAGATGCCATAGTTCCATGACTAAAAAGACACCTTAAAGGAGTCACTAGGTAAGATTAAATATCATGAAAGGAGGAAATGGGAAAGAGGGAAAGGTGGGTTCGTGGAAGGTGGATTCTAAAGACGAACTTCAAAGGGAGTTCATTAACGGTGGAAAGACAACGTTCTTCAATGGAGTCGTTAGGCAAGCTAAGAGATAGAGGCTTTGGGAGGGAAGATTTCCAAAGTGTCGTTAGGGCATGAAAAGGATTCAAAATCCTTGCTGGCAGTGATGCCAAAATGTTATAGCACAAGTTGTAGGTTGGGAAAATCCTGACCCAACCAAAAAAACAAGTGCTAAAACTTGGGAATCCTACATGCAATGTCACCACGATGTAGGTCCTGCACTTCAAAGGTGACTAGGTCACTCTAGGGAGGTGATCTCAGTGACCATTAGGGGAATGATATGTAGATGAATGGATATGAAAGTGGAGATCCTAGAGGTAAAATATAAATGGAGTGAAATGTGGGAATATATTCCTTGTAAGTCAAGTGATTGTTTCTCCAAAGGTATAGTACTTCTCCGGATGATTGTACTTTCCCAAGACACTAGAAAATCCAACTTGCAATGATATATGTTAGTATGGATCATCAAGTCAAGCTTGTTGTACCTAATTTGCAGGAGTAGATGATAGTTTATATCAGCAAGTAATACATTCAAATCAACATGTAAAGCATCAGATCAATCAACAATACTATCAATGAGTATGGCAATCAATTATGACTGAAAAATGACACTTTGAGGCTAGACAAAGCAAGTTGTTGTAACATGTATTTTATGCATAAAATTGCAGCCTTATGGCTGTAGCATTCATTCACTTTTATCAGCAAATTACATCATCAAAATATGCCAACAAGTATCCCAAAATATGCTCCTTAGTTAGTAGAGTTAGTGTGCAAAATTTAGGAGCTAGTCTAGGGTTAGTTTAGGGGTTAAGAATGAATTAGTAGCTAGGGTTATGAAACCCTAATGGATGTAAGTTAAAGTTTCTAACAACAATTTAAGTAGTGGAAGAGATGGGATGCTCTAGTAGGGGAAGACTCCTCTCAATGTGGCAAACCAACTCCAAGAAAGAGATTTTTCAAAAGACAAAAATTCATGTTTCCCAAGGCAATGATTTTATAACTCCAATGCAAAAAATAAATGACTAGTGCCTTTACTATTTGGTTAATGGAGTCAAATAAATGAACTAGAGATGTTACTTCATTGGGGGTGTAAATCCTCTTACTTATCAAGGAAACTATCTCTAGTTATGGTTTGATAATGAGGGGTGTAAATCCTCTTACTTCCTCAAACAAACCCTTGCAACATCAATGAACTTTAAGCAATAAATGATAGAGACTAGAGTGGGGGTGTAAATACTCTTACTTCCCACTTAGCTCCTAG
>CBVK0102567329.1:0-20507 GCA_900067695.1 Picea abies | reverse complement strand
GAGATCGGTCTCGGCATTCCTGCTGAACCGCTCTTCCGATCTCACCTGAACATCTTTAACATTTCTCTTATATACTTGGTTTGAGAAATAAAAATTCCTTGGTTGCTTTGACATGTCTGAATATCTAGAAAGAAGGATAGTTCTCCAAGTAATGAAATTTCAAATTCATTATGCATGTCCTTTGCAAATTTCGGTTTTAACATGTCATCAATACTTCCAAAAATAATATCATCAACATAAACTTCAATTGATTAAATACTATCTTGAGTTACCTTGATGTAGAGGTAGAGGTTGTTGTCTGCACTTCCTTTTCTGAACCCTGCCTGTTGTAGGTATTTATCCAGTCTAGAGTGCCATGCTCTAGGATCCTTTTTTAGACCATACAAGGCCTTCTTTAATTTACATACATAATCCGCGTTCTCTGACAAATGAAATCCTTTTGGTTGTTAAATGTAGACTTCTTCTTCAAGTTCTCCATTCAGAAAAGATGATTTTACGTCCATCTGATACACTCTAATATTTTTGGAGCATGCATAAGCTAAAATCAATCGGATTGCTTACATTTTGGCAACTGTAGAAAATGTCTCTTCAAATTCAATTCCTTCAACCTATGCATATCCTTTACATACCAATCTATCTCTGTTCCTTGTAACCTGTTCATCTTCATTCAATTTATTCTTGTATACCCACTTCATGTCGATCACATACTTATCCTTTGGTCTTGGAACCAATTCCAAAGTGTTATTTTTCTCTTTTTGATCCAATTCTTCATCCATTTCCTTATTCCAAAATTGATCCCTGCTGGCCTCTTCAAAACAGGTTGGTACAATCGTAGATGAGAGTGCTAGGTGTGTTTGTTCTGCTGAACAAATTGTTCTTCTAGTCTCAAATCTCGCATCTTTGTTTTCGATAATCTGATCTGAAGGATGATTCTTCTCTACTCGTCTTCTAGGTGTCTTTGGAAGAACTTGTTGAACGTTCTCTTATGCTTCTATTGGATACTCTTCATCTTACCCTTCTACTTCTTTTTCATCTTCTGCTTATTCTTCGTAAATCTCTTCCGTTGATTTATTTTCTTCTTCTTTTAATTTTTGTTACATTGATGCTTTCCAAAAATTTGTTCAATCTTAGGTTGTAACACTTGTATGCTTTCCTTGTACTTGAGTAACCAAAAAGTACTCCTTTGTACACACTAGAGTCAAGCTTTCCCATTATGCCATCTTCTCTTTTGATGTAGCATTTGCTTCCAAAAACTTTGAAGTGCTTCGCATTTGCTGGTCTTCCTTTCCATAGCTCGTAGGGAGTTTTGTTAGTGTTGTTTTTGAGCATTACTCTATTTTGAATATGAACTACTGTATGCATTGCTTGTGTCCAAAAGATATCTGTCAATTTGGAATCCATTAGCATTTTTCAAGCCATTTTCTGTACTATCATGTTCTTTCTTTCAACAACTCCATTATGTTGAGGTGTCCTAGCAACGAAGAATTTCCTTTTTATTCCATGCCTGCTACAATAGTCCATAAATTCCTTTGAAGTGAACTCTTCTCCATTATCAGATCTCAAGCATTTGATTTTTTAATCCATTTCATTTTCAACCATTTCCTTGTAGACCTTGAAGTTTTCAAAAGCTTCTGACTTATTCCTGAGAAAGAAAACTACAATCATTCTTGTATAATCATCAACTAATAACATAAAATATTTCTCACCTTTTAAACCCTTTGTTGTAGTTGGTCCAACTAGATCAATATGCACAATGTCTAGTGGTCTTGTCGTTGAATATTTTTTTGATTTAAACCTGGTCTTTGTTTGCTTTCCTTGTTGACAATGCTTGGATAAAGTGTTGGTTGGTTTCGTGATCTGGGGAATTTCTCTAACTTCTTATCTTTTGTTGACTTTGACAAGGTTATAAAAATGTATGTGACCTACTCTTCTATGCCATATCCAAGTCCTTTCCTTGGCAACACTTTTCATTTCCAATTTCACTTAATACATATATGTTGTTTGAAGTTCTCGCAGTTGTTGCAATAAATTTTCCTGAACCTTCTTTTATTATCTCACACTTTTGTGAATCGAAAGTAACTTTATGACCTTGGTCACACATTTGACTGACACTTAGAAGATTATGTTTCATATCTTCTACTAGTAGAACATTTTCTGCCTTGGCATTCTTGTTCCCAATTTTGACTGTTCCTTTTCCAATGATTTTAGCTGAATCATCATTTCCGAAGGAGACTGATCCATCTCTTTCCTTTCTTAATGTAAGAAACTTGTCTCTATCACCTGTCATGTATTTTGAACAACCACTTTCAACATACCAACCATGTTTCTTCTTCTTAGCTTGTAGAGCGAGTGTGCATTCTTTATTGTTGTATTGATTCTTCTTTCTTATCCATGTCCTTTTCCGAGGTTCCTGTATGTGACTGTTGTTGTTCTATTGTGGTTCTCTAGGAGGGACTGCCATTCTACAATCTTTGGCCATGTGTCCAAAGTTGTGACATTTGTAGCATTCCACTTCAGTGCTCAAAGATTCAAATCTATTGTAACTTCTTCTCTGTGTTTCACTAGGCCTTCTTGGATAACCCTTTTGTGTATGACTTTCAAAGTTGTTTATGTTCCTGTTGTTAGCTTTGTGATTCACAACTTTATGTCCAAAATTATTACATGCATAACATAAACCAAAAAAGATAGTTTGATACCTGGGAGTTGAAGATCTTCTGAAAGGAGGTACTCTTATGAATCATTTTTCTTCCCGAGGCCTATCTATTTTTTTTCGATCGTTGATTCTGAAATTTGAATCTTCTTGGTTGGGGAGTGTCTCTGTAATTTTCTTTGTAGACATTTCTATCTCCTTTTATTGTTCCTGCATAGCTTTTTGGATATGTTTCTTGTTCTATTGTTTTGGAGCTTGATCCATTTTATGTCTGATTGTATCCAAGTCCAGACTTTTCATGATGAGGTTTTTGACGGTTGATAATGTCATTCAAAACTTTTGAGTTGTTATGCATATTTTTCTTTTGAGGATCCTTTCTTAATGTAACAATTTCTACTTCCAAATTTCCAATGATCTTGTCTCTTCCTTTTAGCTATTCTTTGAGTGCTTCTTCAATTTTTTTATCTTCTTCAATTTGAACCTTCAAATTTGTGATCATTTGTTCTAGTTCCTAAGTGTCTTTTTTCTTGTCTAGTTCTGCTTTTAGTTTCTTGTTTTTCTTCTTTTCTCTTCTAATTATATGGCACACAACAATTATTCTCGGTAGTCAACTTCCGCCTCTTCATATTCTTATTCGGCCTCTTCATATTATTCTTCGGAGTCTTATTTATCAGAGTCTTCTACTTCCATGAATAAAACTCTTTATGTCTCACTGTCACCGACTTCATCTTCATCTGATAATGACATGTCTTCTTTGGTGCATAAGATTTTCTTGAAAAATTTCTTTGTGGTTCTTTTGCCTTTATATGTTTGTTTTCTATTTGAGTAACCTTCATCATTTCTCTTTTTATTATGAGGAAATTTGTTAGAAAAATGACCAATACCATCACAATTAAAACAAATCAAAGGAAGCTTACCTCTATACCTACCATTGGTTCCCTTGTTCAATCTTCTGACAAAGTTGGCCGCTTCTTCATCATCTTCTGAGATGTCACTATTTTTGCTATGTTCTTATTCTTTTTTCTTTCCCTTTTGCTTTGACCTTTTGGATGTTTTGAAGGCTGCTTCTTTTATATATAGATTTTCCTGTTCAGTTATCATTTCATATGATGTGAAGATTCCATGTAGTTCATCCATGATTATTGAGTTTAGATATGCTCTTTCTTCTAGTGATGATATCTTAGGGTCAAATATCATAGGAAGATATCTTAGTACCTTTTGAACAATTACATATTCTTTGATTTCTTCTCCCAAACCCAAGATTGCATTTACTATTTCATCAGCTCGTAAAAAGTAAGCTGCAATGTTCTCATCTTCCTTCATCTTTAGTTGTTCGAATTGACCTCTGTAAGTTTGAAGCTTTGTTTCTTTGAATTTTGAATCTCCTTCATAAATATTTCAAATGATGTCCCAAATCTCTTTAGCGGATTTACAATGTGCAACTTTGGTGAACACCGATTCTCCAAGACCATTCAGAAGTGCATTTGTGGCTTTGGAATTATTTTGACTGAGTTTCATTCCTTTCTCATTTGTCGACAAAACTACAGGTGTTGTGTATCCATCTACAATTGATTTCCAAATTTCCAATCCATGTGCCTATGAAATGAGAGAGCCTTGCCTCTTATTTATACTCTCCAAGTAGTTTCCTTAAAAGCATCTTCTAGGTCACTTAACCCACTTCTAGGTCACTTAACCTATTTCAAGTCATTTAACCCATTTCTAGGTCACTCAACTTATTTCTAGGTCACTTAACCTATTTCTAGGCCACTTAATCCATTTCTAGGTCACTTAACCTATTTTCCTCATTTTTAGGGTTAACCACTTTCCATAATTAGAAAGTTCTCCATTTCTTTATCATTTAAATATTCCTCCTTGACTTTGTCACCTCACTTTATAATCTTCTTTGATTTTGTCACTTCACTTTATTATTTAAATAATCCTCCTTGACTTTGTCACTTTTCTTTACCATTTAAATAATAATTTCTTCTTTGCAAGCTCTTTGACTTCTTTGACCTTTTGGGGCTTCAAGCCTACATATGAGGGTCCTCCAACTTCGTAAGGACATAACTCTCAAACCGTGAGGAGTTATGTGACATTCCACATACCACCAGAAATGACATGACATGTACTATCCATATAAAATAGTATTACCTGCAAATATATCAAAACTCATACCATTATACATGAAACAACCTTGGGTCCATTACCTAAACCTTTGTGCTACCAGAATTCTCTACCAAACTTTCTTCAAGGGTTGACATCAATGGAAACCAACCTTAATAAAAAATCTCCCCATTTGGCATCGATGGCAACACTCTGATGCAATACTGAAGTCATATCACTCATTCTCCCCCTGGAACCATGCCTTTGTCCTCTGTATCTTTGTGACCATTTCTCCCCATGGAATCATGCTTCTTTCCTCTACATATGATAAATCTCTCCCCCTTTGTCATCAATGGAAAATGTATCTGTCCATCCGAGGTTTCTCCCCCTAACTGAATTTTCCTCTTTATGGTGATTCCTCGTGTACATATAAGACATATAAGATAAGCATTCAAAAACATTCATTTTGGAGTGAAAATAACTCTAAGTCTTTGGCGAAGATACTCAAAGGCTTCCTGTGGAAGTGTTTTTGTAAAGATGTCTACCACTTGTTCTTTTTTTCCCACATACTCAACTTTGATGTTCTTTTATGCAACCTATTCCTGCAGAAAGTGATACTTGATTGGAATGTGATTCGTCTTGGAGTGCATCACCATGTTCTTTGAGATACTAATGGTGCTTGTATTATCAAAATAGATTGGAATGGGCTCTTCATACTCAACCTGTATATCTGTCAGAGCTTGTTTCATCGAAAGAACCTGTGTACAACATGTTTCTGCTGCAATATACTCTGCCTCAACTATAGATAGAGATATTGATGATTGTTTTTTGCTTAGCCATGATACTAAACACTCACCCAAGTAGAACACTACTCCACTGGTGCTTCGTTGGTCATCAATACAACATGCCCAATCTGCATCTGTGTAGGCAATAAGAGATAGATCCTTTCCTTTTGGATACCATAATCCAAACTCTTATGTTCCTTTGAGATATTTGTAAATCCTCTTCACTGCAAACACATGTGATTCCTTTGGTGCTGCTTGAAATTGCGTTATATGAAATGAGAGAGCCTTGCCTCTTATTTATACTATCCAAGTAGCTTCCTTAAAAGCATCTTCTAGGTCACTTAACCCACTTCTAGGTCACTTAACCTATTTCTAGGTCACTTAACCCATTTCTAGGTCACTCAACTTATTTGTAGGTCTCTTAACCTATTTCTAGGTCACTTAAGCCATTTCTAGGTCACTTAACCTATTTTCCTCATTTTTAGGGTTAACGAATTTCTATAATTAGAAAGTTCTCCATTTCTTTATCATTTAAATATTCATCCTTGACTTTGTCACCTCACTTTATAATCTTCTTTGATTTTGTCACTTCACTTTATTATTTAAATAATCCTCCTTGACTTTGTCATTTTTCTTTACCATTTAAATAATAATTTCTTCTTTGCAATCTCTTTGACTTCTTTGACCTTTTGGGGCTTCAAGCCTACATATGAGGGTCCTCCAACTTTGTAAGGCCATAACTCTCAAACCGTGAGGAGTTATGTGATGTTCCACATACCACCAGAAATGACATGACATGTACTATCCATATACAAAAGTATTGCATGCAAATATATCAAAACTCATACCATTATACATGAAATAACCTTGGGTCCATTACCCAAAACTTCGTGCTACCAGACTTTATTCAAGGGTTGACATCAATGACAACCAACCTTAATCAACAATTACTACTTGGAACCTCTTAGAAAATGAGTTATAGAAAAAATGGCATACCTTGTTGAATTCTGGCTTATTCTAGAGAGAGAACTTGTAGAGCGTGCCCCACACAGAATATTTGTTGCATGAATCTAAAAATTGTACATAGAATACTACAAACTGTACTCTAACCAACACATTTGGTCTTACTTAATTTGGATCTGTTATGAAGAAGGTATGATGTTTTTACCTAAAGCACCTGTTTTAGACTAGTTTCAGGACTAGCCACAAACCCTATTTTCCATGGAGTGTAACTCCAAAAATACAACGACCCACAAGTTGAAATTCGTACCAAAAATACTTAGATACATTTTCTTAATGGCATCCCAATTTCACAGTCTGGATCATTCTTGAAAAACATTTATTGCGAAAATGGTGAGATGACCTATAAATAACATATCCTAGAAAGCATCATCAAAATAATTTATCCTCCCTTTAATTTCAGCTTTTTTTTACTTCACCTTCCCTCTGAAATTCGGCTTAGGTATCCTTTTGTTACCTCAGTCACTTGTAGTTATTCAATATGCTCAAGTTTGATTAAAATGAGAGAGTCTTGCCTCTTATTTATACTCTCCAAGTAGCCTCCTTAGAAGCATCTTCTAGGCCACTTTGTCCACATAGTCACTTATGTCCAACTTTGCCCAATTTTCCACTTGTCCATGTTTCCAATAGCCACTTGACCACTTAACCCATTTTCCTCATTTTAGGGTTAACCTTCTTATNNNNTTAAATAATCCTCCTTGACTTTGTCACTTCACTTTATTATTTAAATAATCATCTTTGATTTTGTCACTTCACTTTATTATTTAAATAATCCTCTTTGAATTTGCCACTTCACTTTATTATTTAAATAATCCTCTTTGACTTTGTCACTTTACTTTATTATTTAAATAATCCTCTTTGAGTTTGTCCCTTCACTTTATTATTTAAACAATTTCTTCTTTGCAAGCACTTTGACTTCTTTGACCCTTTGGGGTTTCAAGCCAATCTTATGAGGGTCCTTGAACTTCATAAGGCCATAATTCTCAAACCGTGAGGAGTTATGTGAAGTTCCACATACCATCGAAAATGACACGACATGTACTATCCATCTAGAATAGTCTTATGTGAAAACATATCAAAACTCATACCATTATACATCAAACAAACTTGGGTCCATTACCTAAACCTTTGTGCTACCAGAATTCGCTACCGGATTTTCTTCAAGGTTTGACATCAATGACAACCAACCCAATTAGTCAACACTTGCATATCAAAGGAAGAAAATGGCAGAAGAGAACAACTATGAAGAACATGAGAAAAACTTCCATATGGTCTTTTATCGCATGTCAGAAATGGTCGAGTGAATGTATGGAGACTACGAGAAGAGGATGACGAAGAAAGGGAAGAAAAAGGAAGCATAAGTTGATGATAATGCTTCAGTAAATCAAGGGGTTTGAGGAGACCCTCCTGAGCCTCCATCTTCACCATCAAGTTCTATCTCTTCTTCCTATTAGTATCTCTTCTTCCTATTAGTATTCTCATCATTCTCATCATTCTATACATAAAGATTCTTTTAAGAAACCATTATTAAAGCTTGATGTAAAATTTCCTTTACCTATGTTTGATGGAGATGCTAATCTTGAAAATCTAGATAATTGGATCTGACAGGTTGAAGTATATTGTTGTGTTCAATAGATTGATGAAGAGGAAGTTAAAGTGCAATTGGATTCTCTTTGGTTGGAAGGCATCGCTCTCGTATGGTGGGAGAGAAAAATTCAGGACATAAGTAAGTGTGGTAATATTCTTTCCTCATTGTCGGAATTTAAATTAGCGATAAGGAATTTTTTTTATCCATTGGTTTATTTACATAAAGCAATGATGGAATGGAAAAATTTAAGACAAAGTAAAGGTCAAACTATACAAAGTTTCATGGAAGAATTTAGGAAGAAATATCTTTCATTAAACATTCATTTGGATTCTTATAAAACTTTAATGAAGTATATTGGTGCACTTGACAATTATATTCATCATACTTTGCTATTGTTTAACTCCACCAGTATTGTCGAAGTTTGTGTGAAAGCCACTCACCTTGAGAATAGGGGAAAGCATGTTCAAGAAGATCCCACAAATAAACCTTCCAATTTCCCACATAAGCACTTTAATAAGTTTAAAAGGAGGGACTAAACTGCCACCATTGTAAAGAGAGAAGAAGGAAAATGATCATGTACTCATTGCAAGAAAAGTGGTCATGATGATGAACACTGTTGGAAACTACATCCAGAGAAGAGACTGAAGCAGTTTGGTGGAAAGAGGAAGACAAATAATGTTGCTATAGTGCAATAAGATCTTGGTTCTGATTCAGGAGATGAAGGGAATATCACAATGGTTGGAGTACAAGGTAACAATTCCCTTCATGCTAGTTCAAATTCCAATAATGAGTCTCATGATGATGAAAGAAAGAGGAATGAATTATTTCATAGAAGAGTTGTATCTAAACACACTAATATAGATACATTGTTTGATCCAGGTTCCCAAATAAACTTGATATCTGAAGCACTTTTCAAAAATATGGGTCTTGAAACTAAACCACATCCAAAGTTTTATCCTATTGGTTGGGTATGTGATAAAGAAAAACTTAATGTCACCAAGCAATGTAGGTCAGATTTGCTATTGCTTAAAAGTTGATTGATGAAGTGGATTTGGATGTTGTATCACTTGATATATGTGGCATAGTTTTGGGGAGTCCTTATCTTTATGATAGAAAAGAAATCATCTTTCATCATGAGAAAAAATATCACCTTACTAAGGGGGGATTGGAATATATTGTTAGAGTCCACAACATGAGGATAAACACAACACTTGTTAGTGCAGGACAAATGAAGAGATTCAGAAACACTAATAAGAGATATGCAGTCATGGTTTTAAGGGAGAAAGATTTTTGAACATCTAATGCTTTCCAAGGATGTGATCCTTCTCATAAGAAAGAACTAATTGATATTTTTTCTAAGTATGATGATATTTTCCAAGAACCAGATGGATTACCTCCTAAGAGGGAAATCCAACATGAAATACATCTTCAATAGGATTCTCCTCTTCCTAATGTGGGCATGTACAGGATGTTAGTTGTAGAGATGATAGAGATCAAGAAGTAGGTACACAGATTATTGGATCAAGGGGTAATAAGGCCCAAATCATATCCTTGTGGTTCTCTGATCATGATGGTGCCAAAGAAATATGACACATGGTGAATGTGTGTCAATTATTGGGCCTTAAATAAAATCACAGTAAAAAATCGATACCCTCTTCCTCGTATAGATGATTTACTTGATCAGTTAAAGAATGTTGTTTATTTCACTAAGTTGGATTTGTGCAGTGCATACCATCAGATCAGGGTTGCAAAACAAGATGCACGGAAGACTACCTTTAAAACCAAACATGGATTGTTTGAGTGGTTAGTTATGTCGTTTGGGCTTTGTAATGCTCTGACAATTTTCATGTGTGTGATGAATGATGTATTCAGGCCTTTTCTAAATGATTTTGTGATTGTATATTTAGATGGCATTCATATATTTAGCGAGACTTGGGATGAACATGTAAGGCATGTAAAGCAAGTATTAGATACTTTTCAAAGGGAAAAGTTGTAAGTCAAATTTTCCAAATGTGAATTTGGTAAGATTGCACTTGTGTACTTAGGTCATATTGTAGGAGGAGGACAATTGGAAATTTATCCTTCCAAGATTGATGTAATTGTAAATTGTCCTAAGCCCAAAAGTGTAACTGAAATATGGAGCTTCTTAGGTGCAGTCCAGTATTGGAAGAGATTCATTTCAAACTTCTCCTTTATAGTAGCTCCTTTGCATGCCTTAAACAATGTGAAGAACACTTTTTAATGGGAAGGAAAGCAATAAAAAACTTTCAACACTTTGAAGGAAAATATCAGTACCGCACCAATATTAGCACTGTCAAATCTTCAACAACCCTTCGAGATCGATATAGATGATAGAGGATATGCCATGGGTGTAGTATTGATGCAATATCATACGCCTATCTGTTACCACTCTGAAAATTTTAACCAAGTTATTGTTTACTATCCTACATATGATAAAGATTTGTATGCATTAGTTCAAAGCATAAAGAAATGGAAGCACTGCTTGTTAGGGAAGGAAACAATCATACATATAGATCATCAACCCTTACAGTATCTCCGAGCACAAAAAAAAATTCAACAATCTCAACATTACATATGGATGGTTTTCCTACAACAATTTCATTTGGTAATCAAGTACAAAAGGGGTAAAAGTAACAAGGTAGATGATATGCTTTCTAGACCTCCTATTGTTGCTTCTATTATTTTGAAGAATGCTTCTTTATCTCATGATATCTATGTGGAACAATATGCCATTGATGAAGATTTTAAAGAGGTATATGAGAAGCTAACCAATGGTGCACTAGTAGAGAACTATTGTCTACAGGGAAAACTACTCTACCATCTGGGAAAGCTATGTATTCCTACAAGTGAATGAGTCCATGTAATACGAGAAGCTCAAACTTCTCTTATGTCTGGGAATTTTGGGGCAGGAAAAACTCTGGCTCATCTGCAAAGATTTTATTACTATCCTCATATGAAAGCAATTATAAATAAATATGTAAAGGTGTGTGTGATATGTTCTACTTATAATCCCACTAATAGAAAACTGAGGCTATACTCACCACTACCCATTCCATCCCATCCATGGGAAAGTATCTCCATGGATTTTGTAGGGGGTTTAACAATGTCGAAAAGAGGTCATGACTATTGGTATGTTGTAGTGGATAGGTTCAACAATATGTGTATCTTAATTCCATGTAAAAAGCAGATCACTGCTGAGCAGATTGATAATCTCTTCTTTCAGTATGTTTGGGTTCACTTTGGGTTACCCACATCCATTATCTTAGATTGAGATACTCGATTCTTTGGGGATTTTTGGACAAGTTTGTGGAGAATGATGGAAACCAAGTTGAAGAGGAACACTTCTTTCCATCCACAGAATGTTAAGAAACAAAGACTGAATACAAAAGCACCACAATAGATATAGAAGAAAAATATGCAAAATATCCTTTATTATTACCAAACCCTTGAGGTAGGGAAACACCATACAATGGATCTTGTTATGGAAGGGATCCTCTCATGTTCATTTACCTCTTCGAGGGGGCATCCTCCTATTGAGATACCGCTCCACAATACAATACTTCTCTTCATGTCCCCTTACATTGCTTGAACCCCTTTATATAGTGCTACCATCACCTAAGAACATTCTAGAGGAGGAATCTTTTAGAAGTAGAACCTTCTAAGAAGTCCTCTTACATTTATTATATCTAACTACCATAGTGGATGTTATTTAATAATATAGTGGACCTAGTCCACCTTACATTGAATGGCCTCCACTATTATCATTGTGGGCCCTCTGGGCCCCCCCACTACCTCTCTAGCTACCTTACACAATTTAGTATACCTAGGGAGGTAATATGGGGTACCTATGGAGGTACCCAATGGGAATGTAGTTATGTGTTATTAGTGGAAGTCATTTAATATATGAGAATGTGGTCATTTAATGTAAGGTGGACTAGGTCCACTATATTAATAAAGGCCCATTATGGTAGTTAAATGTAATAAATGTGAGAAGGCTCTCTAGAAGGTTCCTAGGAGATAGGGAGAACTATATAAAGAAGCATAAGCAATGTAATGGAGCATAGTGAAGAATATTGTGATTGTACAAGAAAGGATTGTTGGAGGAGTTTTATCCTTCCATAAGGATTAATATATGGTGTTACCCTACCTCAAGGGTTTTGGATATTTCTTGTGTTCATGTTATGGTGAATGGTTTATGGTTTATTCTTGGTCTTATTGAAGTATATTTGTAGATCTGGTATAGGTACTTAACACAAACTGATGGACAGACATAGGTTGTTAACTGAACAATCATACTTTTGCTTTGAGGCCACTGCATCAAGCATCCCAAGTTATGGGATGAACAAATACCCTATGTACAACATACTTACAACCGAGCCTTACATTCCTCCACTCAGTGTTCTCCTTTTGAGACATGTTTTGGGTATTTAAATAAGGTTCCTTTGGACTTGACGTATGGGAGAGATGTTGATTCAAATGAAGATAGATCCCACAAGTTCATCCAGAGGATCCATCAGGTACATCAATTAGTTAGGGAACAATTGGAGAAAATTCAAGCACAATATAAAGCTCGACATGAAAAACACAGGGTTGATCATCAGTTCCAGGTTGGAGACCAGGTATGGCTTCACATCAACAAGGAAAGATTGAAGGGTGAAGGAAAGAAACTCAAGCCCATCCATTATGGACCCTTCTCTATCTTGGAGAAAAATGGTACCGATTCTTTTCATCTAGATCTTCCACCTTATATGCAGATCTACTCAGTTGTAAATGTGGAGAACTTGAAAATTTTTTAGCCTCCCATGATCATGGATGAGGGTGAGGAAGTTTAAATACCTTTAGTTGATGAGTTTTCTCCTGAGTACTTGGATGAGTTAAAGGAAGATGTCATACTGGAAAAAAGGACAAGGAATTCACGTAGGGGTGATGTTTATTATCATCACATAGGCTTAAAGGGCACACATCCAAGCAAGGAAAAGTAGATTGAGAAGGACAAGGTGGGGGAACTCTTCCCTCACTTATCTGTTGATTGATGAAATATTTTGGTGGTTCAAAAAGATCTCAGTGGGAATGCATGATCTAAAAAGGATCTAGAAAAGACTAAGGACAAATCAGAATTCGCAGAAGCAACTCAGGAAGCTCAGAATGGCCTCAACAAATAGAGAAAGGGAAAAAATTCAAAGTCCTCAAAACTCAATGAAACTAAAATCATCGTGAAGAGCATGTCACAATATTTCCAGCGACATAAATGACTCTTCAAATAAAGTTACAGATCAAAATATATTTTCTATCAAAGTTTTGGTCAACCTAGCCCAATCAACAGGGATGAGTCAACATCTGTACTGCAGACGCCAACATTAGTAAGGATGAAATCAGTGTCCATACAATATATGTGGCACAAAATTAGGGTGACATGTGTCATTTTGACATCAGCATGATTTCATCTTGGTGACATGGCAGCACCAGAGGCTACCACATGTCACTTGTTTTCAACATTTTCGGGTCAACATGTGGATCAATGAAGAAGTGGGACATGGCAGTCCATACAACCACGTGGCATACCATATGAGACATGGTAGGTGACATGGCAAGTGAATGTGCAAGTGGATGGTGTGGGCCAATGGCTGGCTGCCATGTGGCAGTGGGAAAATTCCCATTAAGGGCACAAAACCAAATTTTCAAAAATAAAAAAGAGGCCCGCCAAATCTGGTGGCCAAACTACAAATTCGACAAATATAAAAACAACTCTAAACTTGGAGTCGGTTCTAATCCATATATATATATATATATATAACAAAAAGTCCAAAAGGGGAGGCTTGCGGGATCTACCCCGAGACCTCCTCCTATCCAATGCCTTACAATAGCATTCACCAACTGTTGGGCCAACGGACTCCGTTGGTTAGTCCACCGAACATTTCACTTAAATGCTGAGTCTGCCCACAAACGGGAGGATGGCGATCGACGATATAGATGAGCATGATTTTCGAGATGTAGTACAAAGAATTAATTGCAGGGTGTAGGCACAAAAATCGAGACAAGATTTCTCAAGGGCCTGGGAGTGCTAGACTCAGATTGAGGCATGGAGACAATCATTTTTAGGTAATTCAATGCACGAATTCAATGGTGTTATCTGTTTTTTGATTTGAGCAAAGCTTCTGCAACTTAATTCCTAAATGAGGTATACTTATGTATTTTTCCAAATTCTTTTACTGAGTTAATAAAAAGGCCTACCCATTTGAGAGAAGGACCTGGAGATGTAGTCCACTAGGGACAAACTCCGTTATGAATTTTTTGTGTTCATATTTGATGCTTATATCTCTTCATTATTGAGCTTTTCCTTCTTTATGTTTCACTTTAATTTATGCTCATTTAATACAATTCTTTATAAGTCACTTCGATGAAAAGATCCCATATCAAACTATTTTCTCCAAGTGTACAAATCATTTTTGAGCTCGGCGCTGCAAACCTGATGCTACAAATAGGCGCTATGAACTCGATGTTGCGAACTGATTGAAAAGGGTGATTTGTAGGTTGGAATACTTGCAGACACCTTTGTTCAACTTCAAATACACTACAATCAAATTTAGAACTACCAGGTACTCCATGAGAATTTTCACCTTATTTGAAGGTCAGGAAAGGGCTTATTGGTTGTTTTTCCTTTTGGCCGCTAAGAACTGGTGACAGTCACTGCAAACTGTCTCATTTACCCACTGACATGTTTCAAAACCCATTTTAATGTGCTCTAAGCCTTTCTTATTAAGCCATAAGTATCCCTAGGTTTAGACCACGTTTCCCACTAACCCATTTCTCATGCTTTGCTTATCTTTCCCAAGCGTTGAAAAACCCCTGCCCTGGCACTGCGAACTCTGTGCAAAAAACCCAGCGCTACAAACCCTATGTTCTAGAACCTTTTACAAAACCTTTCTTCTATAAGCTGAACCAACTTAGTTACACTCCTATCTAGTCTGCACTGCAAAAATAGTCACCTGTGGAAGCCAACCTAATTTTTGCAAAAGAGTAGTGATGTTATGAACAAGTTCGAGGTTGATAAAACCTATTTTGTAAATATCTTTTTTGATATCCCTTCATGATAATTTTTAGTAGTCTTTACCCTTATATTACTGATTGAAAAATACCTTGTCTTATTCTTGGAGGTCAAATGAGCTGAGAAGTACAATTTTTTTACATAGAATTAGCCTATTGGGAAAGTCTTTCCATTAAAACCTAATCCTTTTTTTTCCTTGTTTCACCTCTAGAAATCATTAAATCTTGTGGTAAGGTTTTCTTCAAACAACATTCATGGACAGTTTGAAGAAAATGAAGGATTACAAATGAGGGGGAATTGTGAGAACAAAGCCCTCCGATATGCAACTTTTTGGTTATGAACCCTTGATCATGGAAGTTTTCCAAAGAGTAGGTTGCATTAATTTTTGTCAGCAAATGCAGAGAGGGAACCTAGAGCTTGCTAGGGAGTTTGCACTTAACTTTGATAGGACCAAAACTAAGATTGGGATATTGGAGTTTGATGTTTCTAAATTATCCATCTCAAGAAAAACTAATATACCTAACACTGGTGAGAGATGGTTCAAGGCCATGACCCTAAATGATGCTTTCTCTAAGGAATTCCTCAAATCAAAATTCCAAGGGGACAATTTGTCAAAGGGAGTGCCGAGAAAGCATATGTTAGAGGGCTTTGATAAGACGTTGAAGGTGATTCAAAGATATTTCTCCTATGAAGGGAGATTTAACATGATATATCAATACCATATAAGGCTACTACTACACTTCATAGGTAAAGATGCCATGAATCCCCCTTTCTACCTATTTAGAAGTATTGGAAAAATGTTTGACAAGGTCCAAACTAAATCAAAAGCAGTTGATACAAGTGTCTTCCATCCGAGCCTTATAAATATGTTGGTGATGGAGGAATTGAGAAAGAAAAGCATTTATTGGGAAGCATTCATTAATTCTTTTCACTTCCATCTAAATGTTGCTCCCACTCCACAGTCTAAAATGCAAAGCCCTCTTCATATTGACAAGATTGTATATTCAGAAATGAACAAGAAAAGAAAGAGCATTGAGACTGGTAGAGATGATAAAGCAACAAAGGATCATGAAGGAGGAGGAGCTTCATAGTCTTCACATAGAGAAGCTCCACCTATGCCAGATCCCAGTCCAGTAGAGGTTCCTTCAACTAAAGCCATAGGTTTGAGAGGAAGGAAGTCGTTTTTCTCTTCACCCTCTGTTGTAGAAAAAGTTGGGTCTATGAGGCCTCTTACTAGAGTAGCATCCAAGAAATAAATCCTTGTGAAGGATGATGCAGTAGGATTTTCAACCCAGAGGAAAGGTAAATCCATAGCTATTGAAAATCATGTTGAAATCATTGACATCACAACTCCTCAATAAGAGAGCAATCATACTTTTAAGAGGCTCAAAAGACAGCTTAAAGAGGCAAGGGTTGAAGTTGATGAAATGAAGAAGGGATTGAAATCCATCGATGTTGTCAGGCTCAGTCGTATCATTCCTAGTCGCTTTCTGTCAAGAACCTCCCATTCTTTGTCCTTCATGTTCATTAGATTCTTTCTTATTTTTCCCAATGGTAGGAATAAATCCTTCTGATATAAATAATATTCCATCTGCATCTTCCATAACGGGTATTTTTTTCCATTAAATTTCTTGACCCTAAACTTTCCATATTTCTCCATTGCTCCCACTTGAACTAGGAACCCTCTTTTCCTGCGAGTTAGCTTTCTCTTTTATACCAGATGTTATAAAAACAGGATCGTGGAGTAATAAAATAAAACTAATGCAGAAATAAAGCACATAAGATACACAATACAATAGAGACAAAGATATATGTGGTTTACCCATTGTGAGCTACGTCCACCAGAGAAATTTTCAAGGCCTTCCTTTATCATTATCCATTAAAATGAAGGGATACAATCTACAACACACCCGTTGTAAATTCCTCTTCTTTCTCTCACAGTGTCATCTCTTAGAATACAATATTCACACACATACACAACTGCAATACAATTCCCTCATGAAAAGAGTTTTTCCTTCTAGGGAAAAAAACCATAACATAACTTATACCATCATGTATGCAACCTTATAATGAACGGTCCAGATTGAATATGAAATTACAATATTTTACAAGGCAATTTTTTCCAAAATTTCTCTTTGGGGCACCCCCCTTGGACCCCCCTGATGAAAATAGTGGGGGGGAAGTCCCCCCACACCCCCCCATTAGAAAATGGGATCCAAGCATGGCTGAAACAAACCTATGAATTAGGAAGATAACCAGGCTCCACAACCAATAGAATTTTTGTCAATTCCTCTCCTCTTCAAGCACCCTCATCTACATTCTTTGCCATTGAAACAATAAAATTTATAAGTACACCATCAACCAATAAATATTTATAATCATCATATTATACATTTTATTTTAAAGACATGCATATTGTCATGGGTCTACAAACCACTAGAATCATGGGGTTGTTTTCCACCATCATCGAATGAACTCGTGTTACTTTCCTACTTAAAACAAATAGACACATTAACTATTGATTTGAATCAATCGACAATATATTTCACAAGTAATCAACAACTACAATCTTTTCATTTTATTTAACAACTCATTCAAAGGGTCAGATTGTTTCTACCCCTTCCTTTGTCGATTTTCCACCACTGCTTGAAATTCAAACTTGAAGTCGAGCATCAAGTCTTCTTCGGTGGCGACAATGTTGAATGTATCCCCCTGCATCACATGACATAAGATCATGATTTTTTCTTATTGGTTTCAATTAGATAAAATTTTCATGATGCTATGTATAATATGAATAAAGTATTTGGCACTAAGAATTCGAGCTTTTAATCTCAGGTAACCACATTGGCCAAGTTTGTGTTTCCCATATTTTTCTAGTCTTTCCTTAGTTGCTTTTGAGGTGTCTAGGAGCCTACGAAAATTTTCAAGTATGTTATAAGATATCCCTATGTGTCTTGTAGAACTAGAGAAAATTCATCCTATTCAATTCAAAATATCATATATTACTTTCCAACACGAGGTGGTGTCTTCCCTTCATGTATCAATGCACTATCCTTTGCGTCATCCTGTATATTCTTCCATTCCCTCTTGCGAATGGAGAAAGGGCGATCATACTTAGGGTCATTTTTCAATTGAACCCTATATTGATCTATGACATAATTCAAATATGTACTGACCCTCTAGGTGACTTCGGACTTGTTGAACAAATCACCAAACAAGCTGACCATATGGTTTATAATATTGTTTTTCAAATCTTTATTCTAGGAATTCCACCATGTGTGAATAGTGGTCCCAAAAATATCTAAATCCTTGTCATGAAAGGTCTTGTAAAAAACATTGTTTCCTATAAAATGATATGATAATTAGATTAAAATAATATGAAAGATGTAGGTTTCAATCAAATGGTAGGAACTATTTAAGATATTCAAAAATACATGGGATTTATTGCATCTTCAAGGGAACCAAGTTATCATCCACAAAAATGTTGATGGATATTGTTCTCGAGATTTGAACATGTGATACTCTAGGACAACAATGTTTTGGCAGAACAAAACCAATATCCTCATGAGATTCACCATGTAGACCATCATGTGCATAGTCTAGTATGTGCGGTGGGGTGTCTCTATTAAGCCCTAATATTGGCTCATTACCCCTTAATTGGGGCATATTACATTAGTAATGTTATTTTATTTATTTCATATTTATTCCATTAGTTGTAATTATACCTCCTAGTCTCCTATATATACCAAGGAGACACTTTCATTTGGAATCATCTGGTACTTAAACATTTATGTGAGGTAAAAGGAGGTTTCCCCCTTGAAGAGGCTTATTATCTGAAATTATCTCTTTTTCAAGGTGTTGAGTACTTATTCTGAGGTTTTTCTATGCTATATTGATATTTGGTTCTTAACATATGGTATTAGAGCTCAAGGTCTTGGGGTTTTGTTGCTACATCTAAGACACCATGGAATTTTCACTATAATTTTTTTTATACAATGATTAAGAAGGAATGCATTGGAGGATATTTAGTAGACAGATCAAGGTACATTGGGTTAAAATTTTAGCTTCTGAGGCCTTATACTTTCGGAGATACAACCTTTGTAAGATAGGGTTCTGACCTGAATTGAGTCATTGCTGAATTTTCGCTATAAACATTTTTTTGTAACATTTCAGACCCTGAACTACAAAGGGTATTATTAGAAATTAGTTAGGTATCTGTGGTAGAAATTTCATCTTCTGTGTCATCTTAAATTTGTAGATACACCCTATGAAAGATAGGGTATATGACTAGTCCTATTGACTAGTCTCAAGTAAGTGTTCCAGGTAAAACAATCATAAATTCTTCCTAGAGTATCCAAATTGAGTGACACCAATTGCATTGGATAGTGGAAATCCCGAGTAGTTATGGTATGAGTTTCATAATTTTATATCAATGATTTTGTGCAAGGAATGCTATACAAGTGAGATCTCCTGGAAAGGCCAAAAATCACCAAGTTGCGGGGAAGTTACTGTAAATTACACTTGGCACTTCCAATTTTTATTAGACATGTGGCATTGAAGAGAAGAAATATTAGAGACCTACAAAAAAAAAAAGTTCATACTCAGAAGGGCCGAAATTTTGGAGATACAATAAAAGGAAGATTGTCTAGCAGAACCACCTCAAAATCAAGGTTTGAAGTGATACTTGGCCAACATGCCACCAAAAAAGGGATCTTCTACACCAAATAAGCCTCAAGACAATCCTACTTTGACTCTTGATGAAGGTGAAGAAATGCGTATGAACATAAATGATTTACAAAAGAAGACAATAACAAAATATGAACTACAAGAGATGATGGATTCAACAGAAGATAAGTTTGAGGCAATACATACTAAGATGGACGCTTTAAAAGGGGAGATCATGGAAGGATTGAAAAATTTCCTAATAGAGAGGACACCTGAAAGTGAAAATGTATCCCATGAAATTCACGATGGGGACACAAGGAAGGTGAATCAAGAATGGAGAAACTCCAACTTTGGGTTGAAGACCAACCACGTTCCTAAGATTTATATGAGGAAGTTTGATGGCAAGGACCCAATCACATGGATACTTCAGATGGAGAAATTCTTTGAACTACATAATGTGCCACATACACAAAAGGTACGAATTGCTTCTTTATATTTAGAACCCAATCAATTTGTATGGTATCGATGGCTTTGTTCTTGCAAATCACTCGTCACTTGGACAATTTTCACGGAAGAAATGATAGCACACTATGAGGATACAAGGAGTAATACCTTCTTTAGCCAATTGAT
>CBVK0102567328.1:0-12535 GCA_900067695.1 Picea abies | reverse complement strand
TTACCTAATAGGTAGGCACTTCAAGGTCAAAACAGATCATGATAGTCTTAAATACTTATTGGAACAAAGAATATCTTCAGAAGAATAACAAAAATGGGTAACGAAGATATTGGGTTATGATTTTGAAATCATCTATAAAAAGGGGAAGCAAAATGTTGTGGCAGATGCACTCTCAAGAAAGGGTGAAGATGTTGAGGCCTTTCTCTGTGCTATCTCGATCATACAACCTGATTGGATAATAGAAGCAAGGGATGAATGGAAGAATGATGAAAAAGTGTGGACTCTCATTCAAAGGTTGCAATTTCTTTGGTTGAGTAGTTGACACAGATTTATTTTTAGGCCTTATATTGTACTTATGTTGGAGCTCGGCCATTATAGTATCAACTATCCTTTGATAGGCAGAATCACCTGCATTATTTAGGTTGTTATCTTTATTTGATGGTTGTTCAGTGTTCAGAGACCTCTCATAATATTCGTTGGTTAGATGAGGTTGTACACAATCATCGCCCAAATTGTTAATGTCTTCTCCTAGATCCTCAAAATCTTGCAAATCATTTCCTCCTATAAAATTTTCGTTTTTTAAAGGAATTTGAATTTTTTGGCCTTCGTTTTTAATCTGTCTTTGTTGAATTTGAGGATTGGGGTTTCTTCTGAAATCTCTCTTAACAAATTGATTTGCTTTGGATTGATCTAGCTCCATACTCGAAATTTTATTTGATAACTCTTTTATTATCCTAGCCATATCATCTATTTTATCATCTAAGGACCTCCCTGATCCTGAAGGTCCCGCTTGTTCTTTAAAACGTTTGGTTTCTTGGTTTCCCATTTCTATTTTTGTTTTTAGTTTACCATAAGCCATCATGTTTGACTCAATCTCCATGGCATCATCTTTCATTCGGGTTAGGTCGGTCCCTCTCCTTTCTCTTAATAAAAGTGCGAAATCGGGTTCGAAGGCTCCCGCAAAGGTTACCTTGGCTGCAAGTTGGGATAGTTTAACCTCAACTAGGATCTTATTATATAATTTGTTAAGTCTTTGAATGAATTCCATAACTGTTTCTGAACTTTTTTTCTTCAAAGATCCAAACTTGGTCAGATGGTATAAATGGTCCTTCCTTTCACCCCATTGCCTAAGAAAAGCATCTTCTAGAGCATCATAGGATAATATTGAACCTGTAGGTAGATTTCAGAACCAGGTTCTTACCTGTCCTTTGAAAGTTTGGACAAACAACTGTGAATACACATATTCATGTTAGAGACCTAGGATGTCTGCAAATTGGTCAAAGAAATTTATATGTTCAGTCGTGGTTAGGTTTCCTTCCCCTGTAAACTTAGGTAGGTTTTTCATGTAGCTTTTAGGCAGGTCATGCAGGGGTACTGGGAGGACCAAAGGGGCGTATCTGGTAGCTACTTTAGCGAAAATCATGGGTGGTGGGGGCGATGCTTGGCCTCTCACTCCTCCTCCTGTCGCAGCCATAGATACTTTAAGAGAGGAAAATGGTATGTTGTATAGAGGATTTTGGAAGATGTATAGCGAATCTTTAGCTTCTTCGAGAGACAAGAAGAATGAAAAAGGTGGAAATGGGAAAGGGGGGCTTGGTTCCTCTGACTTGCAAGAGATGTAAACGGGGGAACCTGAAGGTGTGGAATCTAAGTATATGGTATACTCTTCGAGATTTATCGGGGTCGGGAAATACAACTAAAGAGTTATAGGGGTATCGATCGATGAGAGCTTTACCGAGGGATTTTCACCTTCATTTATGCAGGAGGTAGTTGTATTCATTTCAGATTTAATTTCTAGGAAAGATAAATTTGGGTTTAGGGTTTTGGCCCCAACTGTCTTCGTTTCTTTGGAGAGGGTTTCGATGAGATCTCCTTGTGAATTCAATGCTTTGAGTGGGGTTTTAGCCTTGGGTTGTGTGTGTCTAAGATAGTAGGCCGCAGTAGTTGGCTTAAGGGAACCTCTTGATTTTAGTATTTTTTCGGGATTGGGAATAGGCGTGGTCTGTTTACCATCTAGATTTTGTCTGGTGTTCCTTCGACCAGATGCTAGCTTACTTAACGTGGAGTCACCAAGTGAATAATAAAAACTTAGCCTTTAGAAGGTGTTCACTCTTTGTTCACTATCAAAATGTAAAAACTTGCAAATGTCATTCTCCCAGGGAAAATGATTTCGTATCTCTGTCACCGGCAACGGTGCCAAAAATATGTTGTTCCAGAGTCTGTACTTAAGGCTATAAAGTACCGAGTCTAGGCATCCAAAAAGTGTGAAAGATGTAAAAGGAGAAAACAACTAGGAAAAGAAGCTAAGGCTAGTTTCAGAGTTATCCAAACAACAGAAGAAAAACATAATCTAGTTTTGACGGAAAAGGAGTCTTCGATCTGCCTTGTATTAATTCTGGCGAAAGAGATATTCTCTGGTACAATCGGCCAAAGGAAAAAATCCCCTTGTTCGTTTTCTCAAAATTATACTTATACAAAATTTTAACATGCTTTTAATTCTAATCGTTCTAAAAAATTCGGTTACAAATGGAAAATGAAACGTTTCACTTCCTTGTCTCTTGTCTTCCTCCACGTGGGTAGGGAGTTTTCTTTTCTTGTTCTTTGGTCCCAAAAATAGGATATAATTAGCATTTGTCATTACTTTCCTCCAGAAGTCTGCCCTTTCCCCTGCTCAATACAAAAAACACACTTTTCTACCAACTTTTCTATCATCTTGGAAGGTTTGGCTTGATTGTTCGCCTCGAAAGTGTAACACTCCTTTGCCAACTGTGGCAATATTTTTCCTACTTGTCAATCTTCCGTGATGATATAACACAATTGCAAGCTTGGTCTTATCAACCATTTATCCACTTGGGTGATATTGACCTGACTTACCTAGGATAATTCAATTTTTCCTTTTTCCCCATTCTCCTTGATGTCCAACAAATGTTTGGCTATGTTAATTTTTCCCAGTGTTCCAACACTACTTTATTTATCTAGATCTAACAAAATTTTATTTATCAAGCCGAATGTGTCTTCACAAGCATCTCTTATCTCTTTAGCTCTTTTTCTGCTGTCAGATATATTATGTTCCCATGCCTTTAGTTGGATGTTAGCTCCAGCTTTCTCTAGGATAGACAACCTGGAACTAATGGCCACCTCTTCTTTCGTTGTTGCTATAACAGCTTCTTGGAAAGCAATCTGAGTTGTTGTCACTTCTTTTTCTCTCGAGGAGATATCCTTCAATGCTTGTTCTATCATATGAAAATGATTTTGTATGGTTTCTACTTTGGCAAGTAGATCTTGTTGAGCTACTTCTACCTTACTTCAAATTTCTGTGGCTTGGGACTGGAATACGGTTATGTCTATGACCTAGTTTTCAACATAAATTAATTTAGACTGCAGCAGTTTTATTTTCTCTTCCTGTTGACTTACCTGTGTTTGGCTTGTTTGTGCCAAATGATGCAACTACTCAAGGTCATATTTAAGCCTCTCGATTTCCTGTTGACCAGTCACTCTGGCTTGCTCGAAACCTTTGTTTTCTTCCTCCCTGGCATTTGTCTCTGTCGTTGCTAACCGAGCCTCCAACTTGCTGATCAATAGGTTCTTTTGTTTCAACCATGCCTTCGAAGTTCCGACTGAATATTGGTTGGTTGTTGCATAAGCTGCCAATGTTTCTGCTATCTCATATGGGAATTCTTCATCTTCCAAGTCTTCCCCATCTACTAGGATTTTGTATTTTTTAGCTACCAAGCCTGCTCTTTGGTATTTTTCTTTCTTTACCATGACCTTCCTTTTCTTACTAAAGAAGAATCCATTAGGAGACAACTCTTCTATAGAGATAGGTGCTAGGTCCTCTTTGAATATCCACTCTGTATCAGGGTTCCCCTTTGTGAATTGCAAGGGAGTGATGGATGCAATGGGGCTATTGATTTCTTTGGTAACTATTTATGGGTTTCCTTCTTATTGGTTGGGGATCTCTTCTTCTTGATTCAAGATCTTAGTTTTCTCTGTCTCGTCCTGAGTCTCTAGTTTTCTAGGGATTGTGCATGTCAAACTTTTATCTTCTTCTTGTTGTGTACCTGGGGGTTGTGGGTCTCTGCCTTGTAAAACTTTGGGGAGGAAACTTCTCCTATGCTCTTGGAATTTTTAGAAATCGACCATATCGTTGGGCAGTAGAGCTTGAATCTGGCTTAAAACTTCTAAGTAGGACCTCACACCTCGGAAGTCTTCATCATGAGGTGAGTCTTCATGTTTGTATGTCTTCATTCCATAGCTCACCAAGTGATTACTCACAACCTTATTAGGGTTGTGTTTCTTAAACTCGATGTCTACCAATTTCATTTCCTCTAAGGTCGCAGCCTCCTCTTTAGCATGGCCAAAATCCAATAAAGAATATGTACCAATGTGAATGGGGAAGGGGGGTCATACCTTCTTCGATACTCCTTTGAGCTCCTTGCTTATCCCACCGAGCACAGTTTTCCTGGTGATCTCGCGACATACTAGCTTGTCTGGTAAGAATAATGGCGGAGCATATGGGGGGGACAGAGGTGCCAAAAATCCCTAATATACAAAAAAGTTGCTTCTCTATACCAATCTGCCACGCTTCTTAGGTTGGTCGTGATATTATCTGAAATCCTGGGAGGTGGATGGACGAATATAGAGACATGCATTGGTACCATTACCCAGTTGAAAATCTCGTAGATGAGTTCTTTGGCCTTATCTTCCCAGAGTTTCAAGTGGTAGACATGAATAGTCTTTACATTAGTTAGAGTCCATCTCCAGCTCATTAATGAAAAAGGTGTCATGAAGAAAATAGCATCCATGATGTAAGCAGACATGAAGAATGAAGACACTTTCCTACATGCCTTTTTTGCTCAATATTTTGTAATTCGACTGGCCAGATTGTCTGATAACAATTTGGCCCAGTCGAAAGAGAAACCCTCTGCTACTATGTGAATAAGTGGTACCCATGTGAGAAAGAAGTGAGAGGTGTCATCCTTCCCATACATTCTGCAAACCATCATTGTTGTATACATGAATTGTGGCACCAACGATGAGATTGAATAAATTCCATTAGTATCGGCTCTGAATTTCGCGGGGTGCGAAACTGATTCTTTGATCATATCGAATAAGATTTTCCCAAACTGCTTGCATTCCTTATTTTTGAAACTCTCCAAGAATCCATCATTGTGAGTAAGGTTTGGTGTGGGAGACAATTTATACATTTCTTGTAAATGCTCTGGTCTGAATGTCCCAATTGCTACCTTCTGCTCGTTGAAAATTTTCCTAGTCGGGATGTCTACATGGTCCAGTACCCATCTGATCATATCATAATAGGGAAAAAGTCATGCCCTTGCTGCTATCTTGTGCAACTCCAACTGAGAAACGATTTTGTATTTGGTGGACAAGTCATCTTTCTCATTATCGTTGGAATCATCTGAACAATTTATTAGCTCGGATTGTAGAATGTCGGAGACATACGTCCATGTTTTGACAGAATTGATACTTCTAGGCGAGGTATCAGAAATAATATCTAAACCTTGACCTAGACTCTCGGAAGCTGCCTTGGATGATTTTCGCGGAGCCATGATATAGAACCTTGCAATTAGATCCGTCACAAAAAATGGAAACACAGACAGAGGTTATCTTGGTGAACTTGGCTTTGCGCAAATTAGAAAGAAATCTAAGATAATGACTGAAACCTTTTCTCTTCGAGCACTTAATTCTTGCAAGTCCTTGCTGACAGAATGTTTAAATCATTTAATAGAAATATTTAGAAATAAAATGGGATCTTACTATCAGTCACCTCACTAAATTTCTTAATAAATGCCATAAATGTTTGATAAATCACTATTCGGGAGGATCGCGGCAACGTTTAAAACTCAATTTGTAGGTCGTATGGGTTGAAGGTCGTTTAAGGTGTTAATTAATTCAGTTCAACCCTTTGTTAAGTGTGTTTAGTCCTTAATCCCCTTTTCGGAGTTCGCAATATCATATGATTTTACTCATAGTTGTTGAATCCGCAAACCTTGAATTCACAATATAGTGATTTGGTTGATTAACTATGATTTGGCTTTAAGATTTTAATTAACCCTGATTAATTAACAAAAATAACGACTTTGGGGATCGTAGCTACAAAAGGGTTGTTTCTGGGGTAACAACCGTCAAGTCACGAAATCGCGATGAAGATTAAATATGGCTTAAAAGTCATTATTCTTGCTATTAACTAGTTTTAACTTAAACTAAACTCGCAACTTCGCACGTCGGACACTCGAAGGGCGTTTGAGGTGTGACTCCTGAAACACAAGAGAATGATGTATCAAAGGTGATAAACCATGTTTAAAGGTTTAAAAGCCGTGATTAAACTTAATCCAACTTCACCACTTCGCGTGTCGGGATATCGAGGGTTCAAATATGTATGACCATGGTATATACAAAATCACAAAATTTGACTTTTTAGGCTTAGGTGTATGGTCTCAGTGCTTAGAAAAAGGTGGCTCCAACCTTTGATGACCAGATTATTTGGAAAAATATAAGTGTTCCAACACCAACAAGCTTGTTTCTGCTACATTTTTACAGTTTCATCTTATTTCCTTATTGAATAGAAAACGAGTTTTATTGTATCTCTGTTATTTTGTGTTAAGCCCCTATTAATAATATGTAGTCATTTCATTCTTCTCATAAAATCTGTATCAGTGGTATCATATCAGTCTGCTCCTTGTCGTCTTAATACATGTCCCCAACGAGGTCGAAGTACAAAGAGTTGGGTCTCGAGCTTGTTTCTCTTGAGGACATAAGCTCTCGCACACCCAAGCGACCTCTCATGACAGGAGAAAATAAATATGACAAGACAAGAGATCCTTTCAAAATTTTGATTGAGGAAGCCCTCACACAACAAAGGAACGAGATGATGGATAGTTTTGCACAAATCCTTCGGCAGCTACCAACATGTGATGCATCTTCTTCGAGTGGAGGCACCACCCCTTCAAGGTTTAAATACAATTTTATATTCCTATATTTGAAGGTCAGATAGACACATATGTTTTAGACAAGTGGTTGAATCTACTAGAAGGGTATTTTTTTGTCCATAACTTTTCGAATAGAGAAAATATTAATTTTGGGTTCCTCAAAGTCGTTCCCCATGTCAAAGATTGGTGGGAAACTTTCTATGAGCAAAAGGAAACAGAGGAACCCTCATTATTTACAGTCACGACCACCTAGGATTCCTTCAGGGATTCTATTAAGGAACAATACTATCTTATAGGAAGTTATGATGACTTATATACCAAATGGACCCCACTGCGGCAAGAAAGAGACCAAGCAGTGCCAGATTTCACGAATATCTTTCATACCTTGCGTACCAAGCTAGGTATCAAAGATTCGGAGTGACATCCATTGCTCAAGTATCATGGTGCTCTGCATAGATACATCCAGACCGAAATGGAATTTTTGGACATCTCATCCTTGGGCGCGGCATATCGATATGTTGTCAAAATCGAGAAGAATCTCAAACAAAAGACATGACAATTTGGGCCTGGGAACCCCTCACAACAAAATCTAGGAAAGGGCGGCCCCAACCCATAAAAAAAAGGATAGAGCATATATGGATAGTATCAGGACAACCAGTCCAAGCCGCAAGCAAAGAATGACATCAGAAAGACAAAGAAAGATACCAAGAAGTGATGTGACTTCCATAAGAGCCCTTGGCATAACACTGTTGACTGCTACTCAAAGAAGTCACTGGTGGCTGAAGTGAAATCCTATGAATCAGATGCGGGTTCAAACTCTAAAACAGAACTAGAAAGGGGAAGACAGATCATTGAAGTGGAACCCAGTGCCACCGTTGCTACCACCAAGCTCCAACCTGGTGAACCAGATGAGCCAGAAGAAGGATAATGCCTCTTCCATTCACAGATATGGGTAAAATGCACCCCACTACACTTCATCATGGATAGCAGTAGCTAAAAGAACCTCATCTCAAAAGATTTCATCAAGTGGCTAGCCCTACTGACAACACCACACCCACAACCCTACACCATTGGATGGTTGCACCAAGGAATCAATCGTCGCATCAGCCAATAGTGCTAACTGTTGTACGGCATCAAGCCCTTCAAAGATGAGGTATTGTGTGATGTTTCTCCTCTCGAAGTTTGAGATGTTCTTTTGGGCCAACCTTATTTATTGAAACATCATGTTGTATATGAGTCTAGGCCTCGTAGTGTTATTATTACTTTGAACAGGAAATTGTACAGGATACCCGAGGCAATCCCACCTAGTGATATTTCCTTGATCTCTACTAAGCAATGTAGGAAGGTCATCTCTCATACGGGGAAGTTTGTCTTCTTCATGATTCACTCTCAGAATAAGCAAAAGATCATAGCCACATCCAGGATCTTTGTGGCCGACCTCTCCACACAGCAGAAGCAAGTAGATAAGGTCATGGAAGAATACTCAAATATCTTCTCCTCACCTACCGAGGTACATCTGCACTTCTAGGTCAAGCACCCCATCGATCTGACCCCCAACACACCGCTACCCAATGGGCCAGTCTATCATCGCTCTCTGTTAGAGAATGAGCATATCAAGCGACAAATCCAAGAACTGCTCCACAAGGGGCACATCTGTCGCATCTCATCACCTTGTGGGAGCCCAATCATGTTGGTACAGAAGAAAGATGGAACCTGGCAACTCTGCATTGATTATCGAGCTCTGAATAAAAATCACAATCAGAAATCGGTTCCCGATTCCCTGAATCGACGACCTCCTTGATCAACTCATGGGGGGAAAATACTTTAGTAAGATTGATCTTTGGCTACCACCAGGTCTCAATAGAACAGATGTATGGAAAACCACCTTCAAGTCAAAGGAAGGCCTTTTTGAATGGTTGGTCATGCCCTTTGGTTTGACAAATGCTCTAGCCACTTTCATGAGGATGATGGACGATATATTGCGAACATTCATCAATAATTTTGTAGTGGTGTATCTGGATGACATTCTCATTTACAAAAAGACTTGGGCCGAACACTTGCAGCATATTCAGTAGGTTCTGCACACCCTGAGACAACACAAGCTATATGCCAACTTGGAAAAATTCTCCTTCGGCATGGACATGGTCCATTACCTAGGCTACATAATTGATCAACATGGCGTACATGTAGATCCAGCCAAGATCCAAGTAATCTGTGACTGGCCAACCCCAACCACACTCATTGAGCTTCGGAGCTTCTTGGGCCTTGCCAATTTATACCGCAGGTTCATGTTTGGATTCTCCCATATTGCATGGGCCCTTAGCCAAATAACTAGGGGTGGTGGTAAGGTGAAATTTGTGTAGGTTCAGTCCCAACAACAAGAGTTCAATGATTTGAAGTAGTGCTTGTGCTCATCCCCAGTACTTTCACTACCAGACCTACAACAACCCTTTGAGATCAAGACATATGCTTCATCTTATGTGGTGGGTGTCGTTCTCACTCAGCACGGCCACCCCATGGCCTATCATAGTGAGACACTATCAGATGTTGTCCATAAATACCCTACTTAAGACAAAGAAATGTACTCCATTTTGAAAGCCTTATGCCAGTGGAGAAATTACATTCTTGGGAAGGAGACAGTCATCCACACTGATCATAATCCACTACAGTTCATGCAGACACAAGGAAAATTGCAAAATGATCTCCATCAAAAGTGGTCCACATACTTGCAACAATTCCACCTCAACATCAAGTATAAAACATGGAGCACCAATTGCATCACTGACTGCCTCAGCAAACTACCAGTCATGTCACTCACCACGGTGCTAGACTCCTATGGCCATGATACCTCTCGATGAACCCAACTCTATGAGACAGACCCGGATTTCACCACCACCTACCAAATGTTAGGTGAAAATGCAGTTGTCGATCATTTCCATATTCAGGATGGGTTATTGTGTCGTCTGGTCCATATCTATGTTCGATCAAGCGAGCGAGTGAATCTGATCTGGGAAGCCCACTACGACTGAAACTACGACATGAGGTCAGCAAGTATATCAGGTCCTGCACTACCTGCGCTATTGCCAAACCGACCACGAAGAAATAGGGCATGTACACCCCTCTTCCTACTCCTGGCAGGCCATGAAAATCCATCTCAATGGACTACATGTTGGGCCTCCCATCCACCAAGCAGGGAAACGACTGTATTTTTGTGGTTGTTGACCACTTTTCTAAGATGACGATTATGGTTTCCTGCAAGAAGAACATCACAGCAGAGGCCACTGCCAAGCTCTTCTTTGAACGAGTCTAGGTCAATTTTGGAATCCCACAAACCATTGTCTTAGATCAGGACAGTTGATTTTTCAGAACATTCTGGTCGAGCCTCTGGTCACTATTAGACACTAATCTCACCAAATCGATGGCCTTCCACCCCTGGATAGATGGCCAAACTAAGGTCATCAATCGAATGATTATGCATATCCCTCTCATGTATAATTCAAAGCACCCTCACACATGGGATGAGATCCTTCCCTATGTCCAACATAGCTACAACCGAGGCTTGCATAACTCAACCAGCCACAACCCCTTTCAGGTGGGGTTGGGATTCCAACCATTGGGTCTCATAGATGTTGCACTTCCCATTGAGGTCACCTTGACCGACTCATCTCATGCTCCAACTGAAGCTGAAAAATCCACCCGATTTATTGAGTGTATCCATCACATCCACCAAAAGGTTCAGGATATCCTACAAAAGTCCAATGACAAGTACAAGCAACACCATGATCAACATCGGGTGCCACATAAGTTTCAGGTGGGTGACAAAGTTTTGTTTCACTTGAAGAAAGAATGCCTTACAGGACCCCATCGGAAGATTTTCCCACTCAGTTATGGGTTGTACACCATCACCAAGGCCATGGGGGATAATTGTTTTGAGCTTAACGCTCCACTTTTCCTTGGCATGCACCCAGTTTTCAACGTGGATCTCTTTCACCCTTATTTCCCACCATTATTGGACACCTTAGATGTAGCAGAGAAGCTGACACCAATAGAGCTCAACCTTGACTGCATACAATAGAAATCTAGTGATAATATTGTGGACACACAGATCAAGGGCACTCAACAGCAAAGGATCCATCTTTATCGAGTCGTCAAAGCAGGGCAGCTCCTGCACCAAGGCCAGTGGCTCACCCGAGGCCAAATTCAATAGAAATTTTCTCATCTAATGGGGGAAATCAATGCAATGGAGACTATTGCTTCCTTAGGAGGGAGGATTGATCCAAGTGGATATTGGTGGCCACCCCCTTTTCCAACTAGCTCAAAATAGTTTTCTGACAATTTTGGCAATTTACAATTTTTAGCAGTTTTAACTTCTGGGGCCATTTTGAGGGCCTAAATGAAGGTTTTCCAAGATCGAGATTCTCAATGATAGCCAAAAGCATAATTGATCCCCCAAACTAAATCTCCTCGGCAATACCTTTCCAACGGGTTATGATGCGCCTAAAAAAAATATCATATGCAAAAGTTACGACCTCGGGAAGCTGATGTACTAACTTACCCAAACGGGGCCCACATGACTTTTGAAGCTTCATCTCTTAGGGTTAGGTTTTTGGATGTCTAGGGTTTTTGGAATTCCTGTTTATTGTTAAAAAGGCCTTCATAGCCTCATTGTAATCATATTCTTGTGAATGAGCACAACTGTCACATCTCTTCTCAGAGATAAGCCGCCACCATTCCAGCGAGCTTGTTTCTGCTGCATTTTTACAGTTTCATCTTATTTCTTTATTGAATAGAAAACCAATTTTATTGTATCTTTGTTAATTTGTGTTAAGCACCTGTTAATAATCTATAGTCATTTCAGTTTTCTCATAAAATCCGGATCAGGCCAAGATTGTTAGAATAAGTTATTTCTATTGTGCAGACTTATCAATACCACATTCACCCAAACTCAATAGCAGAGATTTAAATTTAGTAAAAAAATCTTGTATATTATCAAAACTTTTAGGGTCTAAGGTATTCAACTCTACCTCAAGCATATGACCTCACATCCCATCATTCTTTCCAAAGAGTCCTTCCTATTGAAATAATGTAACTGCGAAGAGTATTCTTATTATTATTGATATTTTATTCATAGGATTAATCCCCATTGTGGATTGATCATGTCGGTTATTGTAATAGGACCAAATCCCCTTTTGCAGATTGGTCAACAGAAAATTATAATAGGTAGAATAAGAAGTCAGTCCTAGTAGTTAATTAAGAGACCCAGAAATATAATAAAGGTGGGTTTACCCACCCATAATGAGAAATCGGCCCTGCCAATGAAGAGACACTTCACACGTGCCAGAACTTGTATAAATACAGGAGGCTAGTGCCTCATTTGATCACAACTCACTTGCTTAGTTTGAGAGACAAGTTCTGATCTGTTATCGGCAAAAGAGAGAGGGAGAAGAGTGGCACATCTTTTGGAGAGGACTATCTGTATTGGTTTGAGTTATCTCTTGACATTGTATTGGCAATTTATGATAAGGAAGTTTTTTCTGGGTTTTCTTCCCCTAGAGGGTGTCCCAAGATAAATGTTGTGTCTCTTG
>CBVK0102567291.1:0-18427 GCA_900067695.1 Picea abies | reverse complement strand
TTTCTCAATGCTATAATTCCAATTGATCTTGTGGTGAATATCAATTCCAAGATATTTGTATAAAGCCACTTCCTCCAAATTGTTGTTGTCATATACGAAGGTATCATAAGGTATCTTATTAAATTTAATGTCAAATTAAAGTATAATAAAAATTTAAAAATAATAAAAAAATTAAAAAGTTCAAAAACAAATCAAAACAAAATGACAATAAATGGAAGAAAAAATAAAACTTATATGATAATCTAAGTATTGAAAAAAAAAAAAATTAATTAAAAAAAAAAACAAGTTTTAACCTCATTAAAAATACAATCTAAAAAACATTACATTAAAAAAACATAAATAATAATAACAACAACATAGATATATTAAAATTTAAAATATAAGGATTAAATATAAATATTAAAAAATATATCAAAAGTATAAAAAAAAATTAATTAATTTTTTTTTCAAATTAAAGTAGTATAATAAAAATTTAATTAAAAAAAAATTAAACCAAAATTAGAAATAAAATAACAATAAATTTTTAAAAATTTTAAAAAACTTAAATAATAATCTAAATATTAAAAAAAATAAATTTAAATTAAAAAAGTTTTAATCTAAATAATTAAAAATATAATGTAAATCTTAAAAAAAAAAAAAAAAAAAAAAAAAAAAAAAAACTTATAATTTAAATTATTAAAAAAAACCTTATAATTTAAACTATTACAAAATTGCATTTGGAGATTACAAAATGACAATCGATTGGGCCAACGGCAAAATTTCTACGAACCCAAATTTGGTCACCATACTATGAGACATCAAACTCAATTGTGGGGCTTTCAAATGGTTGTCGTTACATCACATCTTGTGGGAGCTCAATACAAAGGTAGACGAACTTTCAAAATAAGATCTGGAGCTTCCCAACAGAGCCTTTGGTTACTACGAGTTCCATGAGGAAACTGAAACAAAATCTATGGAATTTTGGGTTTAAGTATTAAAATAGAAAACAACTTTTTTGTTTTTTTTTATTTGAAAAGATGTAAATGTAGAGTGGATGTAATTATTTCATTTTTGGAAAGAAATATAGAGAAAAGGAAGGTCATGCATAGTTGTTGGAGAAAGGTCTACAAAGACGATATTTTGAGTTGTTTGGAAAAAGGTTTGCATAATCAAATTTTGAATATAATTGGAACATGTATATTTTTACATGGAATATAATAATTTTTTTCCAAAGGAAAAAAAGTAACTATTATAAATTTAAAAAATGAGAATACATGGCAGGGCATCGTCCCCCTCCCATTTTTCCATGACCACAAGTTTGATTGTTCAGGACGTTGGGGCGATGCCTGACCTTTGATTGTTCAGGACGTTGGGGCGATGCCTGACATCGCCCCACTCCCCCTTTGCAACAAAATGCATTGCATTCTGTGGTAAAGGAGAGGGGACAATGCCCCCTCCTCTTCATTTTTTTTTTTTTTAATAGTTTAAATTATAACATTTTTTTTAATTTAATTTTTAATCATTTAAAATATAATTTTAGTTTATTATTATTATTATTATTATTATTTAAGGTTTATATTATATTTTTAATGAGTTAGGTTTTTTTTTTTTTTAATCATTTCTTTTAATATTTATTTAAATTAGTATATAAGTTAGTATATAAGTTTTTTTTTTTTAAATTATTGTTATTTTGTTTAATTTTTATTATATTTTGTTTGGTATTAATTTTTTTTTTTAATGTTTATATTTAACGTACACCTATATGTTACTGTTATTTTTATGTTTTATAATGTTTTTGCACTTGTTTTTAATCAAATTTTGTGTTTTAAATTTAGAATTTTAAGTGTTTTTTTTCCAAACAAATTATATTTATTCATTTTTAATTTATTTTTTTTTATCAAAAAATGGTTACGGGTTCTTTTTTTTTTCAATTTAATTATTTTATTAGTATAAATCATTAAAAAAAATTAATTAATAAATAAAATATCAAGTAAGAAAAGTTTTAGATTTTTTCAGAAGGTGTAGATTAGTTGGTGATAAGGTGTAAATCAATTGGTGATAAAGTGCATTGTTAAGACACTCCTTGTGATGTCATTTGGTTCGAACCTTGCAAAGTCATGTGAACCACTTGTGGAACTACATGGGTACGCTTGGAGGTTATAGTGGTAGTGATCGAAATCGACCCAGTGTCACACGATTACGAGCACACCCAATTGTTGATTCTACTAGATAAAAAAAATAGCACTTTTAGATTTAGGAGTCAATTTTCAGTGTTGTATTTGTGATGGTGCTAGTGGTCAAGGCCATGTTTCAATTATGTCATAATTTTAACTCCAAAAAAAAGTGGTGCTATTGGCAGCATCACTTTTCAATTCAATGGTCAATTTCAAGTTTATTTCCACATTATGTCGCAATGTCAAGGTTGCGATTTCAAACAAGTTGCAATTTTAACCACCTCCCAAAAAATGGGTGCTACCAGTAGCACCACTTTTTGATTTGGGGGTTGGTTTTTGTGTTTTTTACCCAACAATGTCATCTTTTTGGGCTAGAGTTGTCATTTTGAGGTCACAGTTCTCGTTAAGTTGGTAACTTTGTTCTTGCCTTTGTATGACATTTGATCATATGTGAAGGTTGTGGTTGTTATTTGTATTGGTCATTGTAAGGTAGAGTTTGTTCTCTACTTGAGTTGATCGATTCTAAGTTTTAAGAGGTTGTTATATCAAGTTGGATATTAGATATCTTCTCCAACTAGTTAGCTCCTAGTTTGGTGTGTGGTTGAGATATTCTCTCAACATGTTGTTAGAGTGGTTAAGATAGTAAATCTATCTTAAGTCAAATATGCATTTATATGTAACATTATTTGATGTTAATAGATCGTTTAGAACAATTTTGTTGTGTAAGGAAACATGTTTACTCTCCCATTTTTCTATCATTGTGCATGTGTGAAACTTCAAAAATGTAGAGAGGCTCATAGCAGAAACATGGGGCTATCTCTCACTGCAAACAAGGAAATGGGAAGGTTGGAGGAAGGACTGGGAAGGAAGGATAAGAGACAGATCATGGGAGTCAATTACTAGTTAGAGACACTTCAAAACTAGCAGAGGAAAATGGGCATTAGCATGGAAAAAATACTTAGAGGATTGGATTGCAAAGTGACAACCAATTTAGTGATGTTGTAGGCCAGGTTTAGCAAGCTAGAGGCTGAGAAAGTTTAGTTTTGAAGGTAACCAGTCAACAACACACTCATTCTTTTCAGTCTCATTGGAGATGAAATCATGATGGACGATGAAACAGTAGAACAAACAAGCACTGAATAATTCCTTTGTCATTCAATTAACCAAGTCTTGTAACATATGATAAACCTGCAATGGGACTTATTTTCATTAGTTTTTATTTATGTAATGTATTGAAAAATCATATTTCTACTAAAGCAATTCATATCTATATATTTTCCAAATAGATAGTGGTAGAAATGGAAATATTATCATAGCAACATTAGAAGATAGTGAGTGATATTTTTGGATTTTGTTGAACAATTTTAATTATAAATCCTTATTTTTGTACTTATGGAAAAATATTTTTTTGTAAGTTATCCACAGTCTATGTATTATCTTATGAAAATATTGTACAAAACTTTGTCGTTGGTCTGCTGCTTGAGAAACTAGACCAACAACAATGCATCCATTTTTCTATGAGTCTGTAAAACCTAAGTTTTTTTAAGCTATAAAAAAAGAAATAATAAAACCTGGATATGTCTATTAAAATGTCTACTAACTTCTACTTATCATAATAAAAACTTGAAGGAGGTGGGGAAAAATATCCCAAACCTATGAAACTAAAAAACAAACTATTCAAACCAAAAAGCATAGGATAATCAAGCTAGAGGAGGACATTCCTTAGACACAAGAACCCGAGGCTGAGGAAAATCCAGGTTGGTCAAGTCCAGTTCAACGAGATTTTTTTCCATCAGGTTAATTTTATGGCCCACCAACTTTATTTGCAACTACACATCATCCATCTTTAATAGAATCTCCTAGTGTGCCTCATGCCTTTCAACCAAGACTCAACCCATCAACATATTAATATGCCAATAGATGTCAATGGTTTTCAAGTACCGAGACTCACTTGCTCGCATAGTGATAGCTTCTGGAATCCAATAATTGGTATTGTTCACGAACTTTTCGTCAGGAACAAAACGCCGAAGGAATATGATATCTACTTTTGCTGGGTCAATTTCTGCTCTGATCTCATAGTGGGTTGTGAATTTGGTAGGATTCTATTGAGATAAGTCGCAAGCCAGAAGAGCGACAAGAAGAGATTCCTCTAGAGCGAGTCGCAAGCCAGAAGAGCGACAAGAAGAGATTCCTCTAGAGCGACGTGATGAGCTACCCCTGTCCATGGTCAAGAGCGAAGGAGGAAGTGCATGGAAGAAAAAGCAGGGAGAGATCCCTAGGATCTGATGGAGGCGAGAGAGAAATCGAGTGCAGAGGAGGGAAAACGAAGGAGCCAAGCAAATGAGGAGACCACGAAGGGAAGCATAAGAAAGAACCATCCCATCGCAAAGGTAAAGTAAAGAGCCAACGATCATCCATGATCAATGTCGTAGGGGTCATAATTGTGAATGAAAGAGCCTAAGGATCCCAAGACATGGGGAGGATGAGCATGGAGATCAAACGATACTAGAGGAACATCATTGGGCTAGGGAAGATGGAGAAATGATGTTGCATGAGGTAGGTCAAGGCGAGCGCCCAAGTGGGAAATTAATGTAACTTGTGAATGACAAGTGGCGACGCTCCCCAAGGAACGACCCTGTTATTGAAGCGCATCCTTGTCACCCGATATGAATGATGGAACAATATTTTTTAATATATGCATAATTGTTTAAAAAATCAAATATTTGATATATATATATATATATATATATATATATAAAACAAGATAATATATATGGATTAGTTGTTATCTCATTATCAATTTTCAACATCAAACAACCACTTGGATCTCATTACTTAATCACGTAAGAAAAACATATGGGTCCCTTTAGGAGTGATCAATCACGTAAGAAAAGCGTATGGGTTGTATTAAGTGGTCCAACCACTTGGATCACATTACTTAATCACGTAAGAAAAGCATATGGGTTGTATTAGGTGGTCCCTTTAGGAGTGATCAATAGAACGCCCTTCCTTTGATTTTAAGATATCATATTGTGGAGAGAGATTTGACAGAAAATGTATAATATTTTTCACTTTAGAAGTCTTTTCCTTTAACTCGGTGAGTAATATATCAAAAGTATATTGAGATATCTTTAGGAGTAGTCAATAGAACGCCCTTCCTTTCATTTTAAGAAATCATATTGTGGAGAGAGATTTGACAGAAAATGTATAATATTCTTCACTTTAGAAGACTTTCCCTTTAAGTCGGTGAGTAATATATCAAAAGTAGATTGAGAGAGTAATTTTAGTAGATATGATTATGACATTGGAGGACCCATATAGTCTTTGATATGACTCAACTTTCACCATCTAATAAATAATTATAAAAGCTAAGAATGTATCTTTATAGTCCAAATCATTATAAAGTTGTGAATGCCTATGTTTATTTATTCTCAATAGTCCAAATCATTATAAAGTTGTGAATGCCTATGTTTATTTATTCTCATCCAATGAGAAACCATGGTGTATGCATATCAAGAATTATAAAAGCTATGAATGTATCTTTATAGTCCAAATCATTATAAAGTTGTGAATGCCTATGTTTATTTATTCTCACCCAATGAGAAACCATGGTGTGTGCATATCAAGAGAGTATATCCATGTTGTGTGACATTTCTCATGCAAATTCAATGTGTATGTTGTAGATCTTATTATGGATAGAAAGAACGTAATGATTATTTTTATGTATTTAAATTAATTATAAATTGAGTGTAAAATAGTTATTAGTAATAATGTTAATGAAATTATATTAATAAGTTTTTTTGTAAATTTAAATTAATTATAAATAATGTAAAATTTTTAGGGGAATTATATTAATGTTATTGTACATTTATTTTAATTATGAATTTAGATAAAGATCAAATTTTTAGAGGTGCAATTTTTTTTTCAACATTTGCACTTTAAAAAATATTATACCTTAAGAGATTTGATCTCTTAAAATTCATAATGGATCTGAAATTATGATAGATTTTTTTTAATTGCAGTTGTGTGAAGTGAGCTTGATAATATATCTTGTTATATAATTTCCTTTGATAATATGTTTTCATCAAATATTTACCTTGAGTAATATATGTTCATTTTATTGGAATTCATTCTATTTATAATTTATTTTTTTATATTTGAGGGAATTTTTTATTTGGTTTGTAATCTAGCTATATTTATATTAATATGTCGCACTAAAATAGTACAAGCAAAACTATCTAATACCCACCACAAAGGAAACTGGGTACAAAGTAGTCCAAAAAATATTAGAGTTATGGATCAAAGTATGTTGATTACCAACTTAGAGTACCTATCTATTTATAGTGGCCTAACATTTTATTTGATAGTAGTAGATGTACTAAGTAGCTACCATTGGCCTTAGCTAAATCGAGATAATGCATCAAAGAATTTTACATAAACTGATCTAAGTATGTTTGTGGAAGAGGCTATCGTTTTTTATTTTCTACCAAGTATTCATCGTCCTCATCCAACCTAATGGGATTGGATAGGGTACCCTATGGAGTTTGATCCTACTCAACTATAAGAACATGAACATTATGAATGTCAGTGGGATCTAGCACAATAATTTCCACATTAAAAATTGTCTTACATACTACCTCAAATTTCTTTTCTAACGATGTTGGCTTATGTATAATGGATTCTTTTTGTTGACCCTTCTCTTTGACGACCTCGGAAAGAAAGTATTTGTTAAGCCAATATAGCTCAATTAACTTGAACACCTTAGTATCCTTGGACCTAGAAAATATAGTCTTGATTATCTAGTCCCCAAATTTTGATTCCAGTTGAGAATTTATGACCTTATGTCTCTTGTAATGGATGGTTTTCACCATGGATGTCATCTCCTGCTTGACACTCTTCAGAAATCCGCAATAGTAATCTATTGCTACTTTCATGGTGTCTTCCTGAGCTCTAGTTATCCTCTAGGCAATTTTCTATTGAGCACACACTTATACTAGAGGGGGGGTTGAATCAATATAAGTCTATCTTTTCATTTTTAACACTCATAAACCATAATGAAGTAATCACATAAATTTAACTAGAAAACACAATATTTTACGTGGAAACCCTTTCGGGAGAAAACCACAAAAACTTGTTTTTATAAATTTGTAGGCACCAACCTAGTGTTACAAATGTTTGTAGGAACCAACTTACTGGAGACACCAATCCCCACTATTGTTTGTAGGAACCAACCTACTAGAGATACCAATCCCCACAATTGTTTGTTTTGTAGGCACCAACTTACTTACAAGTTTACAAATTCTTCATATGCATTTCCTTCACCGGTCTGCTTGTTTCTTTTGTCTTCACCAAATCTGTTATGTGCTCATTATTTTTTCTTTCACCAATTTTTCTTTGCGCTTGTTACTTATGATTTCACCAAATCTGTTCGATGTTCACTCCTTCTGGTTTTGCTAGATCAACTCGACACTCACTTCTTTTTCTTTCATCATATCTACTCATAGCTCACTCCTTTTGCTTTCACCAGATCATCTCAACACTCACTTATTATTCTTTCGTCATATTTTGTCAGCACTTGCTTCTTCTACTTTTTCAAGATCTATTGGCCGGATCATCACATACTTCATCACTCTCTTATTTTTAAATAATATTCAAAACAAATTCATATTATATTTTCATATGTAAATATTATATTTCTACTCTTCACCCCCACACACTTTTCCTCACAATACTCTTTTCATTTTATACTTTACCATTAATTCTACATGAAAAGTCATGTACATTTGAAAAGATGTGAACTTCATTAAATAACTAATTAATTTCCTTTTTTTTTATTTAGTTTTCAACATACCATGGGAAAAATACCACCATGGGTTTTAAAACCATGTGCAAATATCATGTGCATTTTTACTCCACTTTCACTTTTTGATTCACTTTTACTTTTTAATCCACTTTCACATAGCTTCATATTTAGTCCACTTTCACATAACTTCATATTTAATCCACTTTCACGTAACTTAATTTATAATCCACTTCCTTTTTGTATTTCTTAAAGTCAACTTTCCTTTGAATATTTATATTTGAATACTTAAATTTGACATTAATGACAATAATTTATTCAAGAATATCCTCCTTTTTCATTGATGGCAACCCTATACTCAAGAACACGTAATCCTCCAGAAATTGAAATAATTATCCCTTGTCTGCAACTCTCCCTATCTATAATTCTCCTCCCATTGTCTGCAACTCTACCCCTATTTGTAATTTCCCCTTTTGACATCACTGGAAAAGGAATTCTCTCCTTGAGTTGTGCTTCTTTACTAACAAGATGAGAGGTATATCACTCCCAACTTATGTCTGAGATATAGAAATGTTTCTTTAGAAAGGGGTTTGGTAAAAATATATGCAGTGTGTTCCTTGGTGGAAATGTATTCTAGCTTGACACTTTGTTTGGCTACTTGTTCTCTTAGGAAGTGGTACTTGATGAGAATATTCTTCATCTTTGAGTGCACAACAAGATTCTTTGAAATGTTGATTGCACTTGTGTTTTCCCAGATGATTGAGATTGGTTGATCATATTATACCTTGAGATCATGTAGTGTTTGCTTCATCCACAGAACTTGTGTGCAACATATTGTTGTTGCAATATGCTCAAATTCTACTGTGTATAGAGATATTAAATATTGTTTCTTACTCAACCAAGACACTAGACTATTTCCCAGAAAGAATGCTCCTCCACTTGTAATTTTTATGTCATCAACACTACTTGCCCAATATGCACTTGTGTATGTTGTTAGAATAAAATATTCACCTCTTGAGTACCATAAGTTGAAGTCTATCTTTCCCTTTAGTTTTTTTAATATCCTTTTTACTGCTTGCACATGAGTTTCTTTTTGTGCAACTTGAAATCATGCAACCAATCCTATTGCTTGCATAATGTCTAGAAATGATGTCATCACATATAGTAGGTTTCCAATCATTGACCTATACAATGTTTGATTTTCTTTTGAAGATTCATCATTTTTTCTCAATTTACAACCTGTGACCATAGGTGTGTCGACTGGTGTACAATCTTCCATTCTAAATTTATTCAACATTTCCTTGATGTACTTTGTTTGTGAAATGAATATGCCTTCGTCAAATTGAGAAATTTGTAATCCAAGAAAGAATGATAGTTCACCAAGCATAGACGTCTCAAATTCCTTTTTCATTTCTATTGAAAAATTCACATTTCGTTCATACTGCCTCCAAAAATAATGTCATCTACATAAACCACAAAAATCAACTAATTTTCTACCACTGTCTTGATGTAGATATTACTGTCAGCAATTCCTCTTTTGAAGCCTTGTTGTTGTAGATATTTATCAAGTCTTGAATATCAGGCTTTGGGAGTTTGTTTTATCCCATAAAGTGCTTTCTTCAGTTTGCACACATGGTCCTTATTTTATGATAACAAAAATCCTTCTAGTTTTTCAATGTATACTTATTCCTCTAAATTTCCATTGATAAAGGTAAAATTAACATCCATTTGATATATTTTGTAGTTCTTGAAACATGTGAATTCCAAAAACATTATGATAGCTTCTAGTCTAGCAACCAGGGAAAATGTTTCTTTGAAATCAATAACTTTAACTTGAGAATAGCCTTTACAAACCAATCTTGCTTTATTTCTTATTATTTTCCCATATTCATTCAACTTGTTCCTAAAAACCCACTTGGTTCTAATTACATTTTTATATGTTGACCTTGGAACAAGTTCCCATGTTTTATTCTTCTCAACTTGATTTAGCTCTTCTTCCATAGCATCAATCCAATGCTTGTCTTCGTTGGCTTCCATAAAATTATTAGGCTCTATTTTAGATAGAAAGGAGAAGTTTGCATTTTCTGGTGCACTAGCTAGACTTCTTGTAGTTTGAACTCGTATCTTTATCACCAGGAATTATATTTTCTAAATAATTCTTTCAGAAAAATATCGATGGTGTATTTGTATGTTGACATTTTTTTTATTCTTCTTCATTTTCTTCTCCTTCTTCTTTTTCTTCTTTTCATCCATGCTCATATGCTTGAACATTTACTTGTGCTTTCACCTTCTGGTTCCCTCCTTCATGAAATTTTACATTGGCACTCTCTACGATTTTGCGTAATGTTGTATTGTAACATCTGTAAGCTTTTCTTCTTGATGAATAACCAAGAAATATACGTATTAACACATGGAATGTTCAAGAGTCAAGAGACTCTCCTAAAGTTCACAACAATTCAAAAATAGAGCATGTGCCAAATATTTTTATGATTATCACTTTGAAAAAGTATCCAATGATGAACTCTAGTTTTCAGTGACATCACACCATCAAGAAGCTATAAAGGGTTGTTTTCAAAGGGAGGGTTTATCATTTTATATCTTCATTTCCTTTTGCAAAGAGTGTGCTACATACTGGTAGATTCATTGCGAAATGGATGTGCTATGAATCCTTTGTTTTACACATTTTCTAAAATCCCAAGATGACCTCACTTTCACTCAGGTTTTAAAAATCATCACCTCACTCATCATCATATTCCTCTCCTTACCTATGAAATTACAAATCTTTCTGATGAAAAACCTAGACTAAAAATTCGTTGCTGCAAATTGTCAATTCGCTGTAAACTGAGAAAGTGCATTGCAAACCCTCTGTTTTACACAGTCACTCAAAAATTTGTCTATTGGAGGTTTCTTTTAGGTTTAAGTTGTTATCTTTGCCTCCATTTCTCAATTTTAGTCTCTTTCAGTTTCTACACTGTTGCTTTAAGCACAAATCCTCTTGCTAGCAAAACCCTAACTATTGCCAATCAAACAACAAAACCCTAAATTGTTAGTTTTCATCACTAACTATGGTAACAGTTGTTATCATAGGGGCGTTTTGATTTAGTTGTCATGGATACTCACCAAAGAAATAATTTCAACAATTAAAGGAGCACCTTATGTTGTTCATGATTTTTCTCACTTGTTGTTTTTGGGAGTCATCTTGCATGGTTCAGAGGTTATACAAGGAATCAAAAGAGGTTTGAAGCTTGTTTCCATGGTTTTGACATCAATTATAGTGATCGGAAAGAAAAATGACATATACAGGAAGTTCACAGTGCATTATGCTAAAGGCACTGCGAACTGCTAAAATTAAAACAGTTTGCAGCAAATTAGTAAGAAGTAAAGTCATATTTTCATCATATCTTGAAATATACAAACTGGGTTTTTCTGAAATGTTTTGTTGAGGAGAAACATAATGTATTTGAATTTTTGACTAAAAATCAGCCTGACTCAGTTCGTTGTTTGGGAGAAAAGTTGAAAACATCACCTACAATAAAGTTTGCAGCGAATCCTATCGATGTGCTGCAAACTCTAACATTTTGATAAATCTGAGTTGTAGGAGGGTTTCCACCTATATAAGGAGGTTTGAATGGTTCCCTAAGAGGAATTTATACATCAAGGGACACTTTTACCTAGCATCCAACATACTTAAATCTCTATGCAATGAGTTAGTTGTAGTTGTATTTAATATTGCCAACAACTTCCTGAAATCTAGCATTTTGTAAGATTTTTGTTTGTCTGTCTATTGACACATATCTCCAAGGAACATAATCCAATGCATGGGGAAAGTTGCAACCTCCTAGAGATATTTTTTTATGTATTTGGCTATTTTACGATGGATGTAACTCTTAGAGAGAAAAGAGAGTGGCTATGGTGTGACTCATTTCTTTACTTTCAATATATAACATAGTTTTCCAAACTATATATATGTATCAAACTTAAGAATGTTGAATAGTTAAATGCTCGATTTCTTCTCCTATTGTCGTCTCTGTGTCTCAATATTACTTTAATGCTAGCTATTGATGAAGGATTCATCCTAGTACTTGTTCCTTTATGCAGTGAATGATTTACTATTTGAAAAATGGTGCAAGGGTTATCAAAGTACTCCCTTGTTGATTAGGAGGTTCCTTCTTGATGACATTTCTACTATATGTGTTTAAGAATTACTTGATGTAACTTGATGCATGTATTTTACATTTTCTACTAAGTATTCCATAATTCCATTTATATTCTAAATAATGGTCTAAGACTATTCAAGCCTTGCTTGCTGGTGTATATTTTGTGTTGATGTTTTAAATTGAGTTTCTCACCCATTCACTACACATTGAACTAAAACTCTTACCTTTTACAAAACTTGTGGTATGTTTTGATCCATATTCTTGACCAATTTGGTGTTTTTTCACTTAACCAGTTTTAGGATTTCCCTTACCCTTTAGGATTTCCCTTACCCTTTTTCTTGCTTATTTTTCCTTCATTTTTCTTCCCTCCTATAAAAAAATTCTGAACACTTGGTCATTTTTTGAACAATGTGGAGCGAGGTGGCACAAATCTCAAATTTGCAGGTATATAGGTCTGCCATACCATAGGTTCGCATTCACTATTAACATTTCTTACCTTTTGCCTCCATGTACCTCTTAAATTCACTTTCACCTTTTATACTTAGTTACTTTTTGAAAATGCCCTCTTAAATTCACTTTCACCTTTTATACTTAGTTACTTTTTGAAAATGCAGATACAAAGTTGTATGTCATTAGTCAAAACTTTCTTGAATGTCGAGGTTCGCAACCATGCACTCACCAAAATGCATTGTTCCTTTTTCCTTTTTCCAATTTTTTGATACTTAGTCAATTTTTCACCAAGGTGGATGTAGAATTGCACGTTTCCCATTAGTATTTTACTTGAGTTCTTAAGTTCACAATTCTACATCCTTCTTAAATAGTTAACCATATTTTCAATTCAATGCAGACCTCTTCACCCTTTCCCATAGTCACATTCACAAGATTATAGGTCCGCAAATCCGCAACTCCACATTTCTGTGTTATACATTTCACACTCCCCTCAAGATTAGTGTTCTTCATCCTCTCCTTTCAAATTACTTGATCTGATTATTGTTTCTTGAAAGCACTATTTCTTTAGATATATGATGAGTTGTCTATTACATTGATCATTAAAGACCCCATTGTTCCAAGAATACCTACACATTATTTTTAAGTTACCAAGCATCCTTAGCCTACAACCCTAAGGAGTTTCTTGGAGTGATAACAGAACTATTCAATTATTGAAAAACAATCCCTTTCACTTGTGAAAGAAATTTCCCATTTTAGAATATACATTCTTTCAAATTATGTCATTGCCTATATTCCACATTCACCCATTAAGATTCTTTTGAAACAACAACTGAAATAAGGAAGATGGGCTAATTGGTTGGCCAAGTTTCAAGAACATGACATAAAGATTAAACCATTGAAATTTTTTAGAGTACAAGGTCTATGTAAATTCATGACATGAATTGAAGCTATAAATACTTCTTCTGCTGATGGATTTAAAATTGTAATTCAAGAAAGAAGTTTGGAAAATTCTGAATGGTATAAGCACCTAATATTTATTTAAAATCAGGACAATTTCCTCTAGAAATGTCTTTGAAGGAAATAAAAACTTTAAAATGAAAACAAACAATTATGTTATGGTGTCTGGAGTATTGTTCAGACGAAATTTTGATGGTGTAATATTAAGATGTTTGGATTACATCAGATCCATGAAAGTAATTCAAGAGTTCCACAATGGGGTCTGTGGGGGACATTTTTCATCAATTGAGACAACTCATAAAGTCATATGAGTTGGTTTTTATTGGAAAACGTTATTTAAATACTCCTATGAATACATTCGAAAGTGCATCCCATGTCAAACTTTCTTAGGAAAAATGAAAATGGTTGTTATGCCCTTACAAACAACTATGGTAGAGAAACCATTTAGTCACTGGGGTTTAGATGTGATTGGTCCAATAAATCCTAAATTTAGTAAGGGGCACTCATATATTGTTACAACAACTAACTATTTTACAAAATAGAAAGAAGCAACAACTTTAATAAATGCAGATTCAAACCAATTGATCCATTTCCTTAAAGAAAACATACTATCCAGAGTTGGTGTGCCAAACAAATTCATAACCGATAATGGTTCAATATTTACTAGATCTAAATTCAAAAGATTATGTGGTGAGTATGGAGTAGTCAGGGGTCAATATTCCAATTACTACTCTCAAGGAAATGGAATGATAGAATCAAGAAATAATACATTTATTCAAATTATCAAGAAGACTATTGAAGTTAATCACAAGAATTGGCATAATAAATTGATAGATGCACTTTGGGCAAGTTGACTTACCCCAAAAAAGGGAACTGGACATTCTCCTTTTTCTTTGGTATATGGGAGAGAAGCAAGACTACCTTTTCACATGGAAATAAATGCATTGATATTGGTCATGAATGATGACAGAGATGAGAAACAATCACCAATGCAATGGAGATATAATGAACTTCTACAACTCGAGGAACAAAGAGAACATGATATATTAACAATGAAAAAGAGGAAAAAAACAATTAAGAAGTATTTTGATAAAAGTGCAAATTCAAAGTATTTTCAAAAAGAGCGATCGTTTTTTCTCTAGAATAACGAAAAAGAGAAATCATAGTCCCACACAAAATTTGAATCTCTTTGGATCAACCCATACCAAATTGAAAAAATAATTGGTTGTAATTCATACCTCCTCAAAGACATGAAAGGTGTAATTCATTTGTTTCTCGTCAATGGGAAACATCTGAAGCATTTTTTTGTTGATTCCCCATTGGTCAAAAACCTTGTACATAATATTTCTTGTTTCTCCTTGTAAATATTTTTAGTTTTTTTTTCTTATTTTTTACTCCATGGCATAATGAAACATGATTCTCGGTTCTCAGCAACCCGCAGGGGGTCAACATCCCATAGTTGGAGCCAGATGTTGATCAATATTATTGATTAACTTGGTGTTTTTTCACTCAATCACTTTTATGATTTCCCTTAATCTTTTTTCTTTCTTATTTTTCCTTCATTTTTCTTCTCTCCTATCAAAAATTTCCGAACACTTAGTTATTTTTCAAATGATGCAGAGTGGGGTAGGAAAAATCTCAAATTCACAGGTCTGTAGGTCCATCATACCTTAGGTCCACATTCGCCCTATTATCTCCTTGTATCTCTTAATTCACTTTCAAATTTTATACTTAGTCACTTTTCGAAAAAGTAGATAAAAAGTTCTATGAAATTAGTCAAAACTTTCTTGAATGCTTAGGTCTGCAACCCCACACTCACCAAAACACATTTCTCATTTTTCCTTTTCCCACTTGTTTTTTGATACTCAATCAAGTTTTTACCAAGGTAGATGTGGAATTACATGTTTCCCATTAGTCTTTTACTTGATTTCTTAGGTCTGCAAGTCTGCATTCTTATTAAACACTTAACCATAGTTTCATTCCAATGTGGACCTCTTCACCCTTTCTTGTAGACATGTTCACAAGCATATAGGTCTGCAGGTTCGTAACTCAACATTTTCGTGTTATACATTTCACACTCCCCATACATCATTTTTCACCTTCATACTTAACATTTTCCATATGTCATAATATAACATCACCACTTCTCATCACATTTATTATCCCCTCCACTTCATTCACCACTCGTATAAGAATAATGTCGTTATTAATGCATAACACATCGATTAAAGGTCACAATAAATCCAAATCTCATGTAAGTTGGTGATATTGAAAGCATGATCTATGATTGATTGATTTATAAAGGCAGTACGTAATAGAATTTAATAAAACAAAATATGTCAAGTTGTAAGTATCGACAGTAGCGCCATCTTTGTCAAAAACATAAAAGAATGCCAGGTAAGAAAATGATTTTTTTTGTGGAGATACACTGAACACACTTGGTCATGAAGATAAACAATTCTAGTGGTCCAGAGAATATAAGTACTACAAGGCTCTTTCCTTGACCGAAAATTAAAGCAAACCTAATATGGACCTCAGGAATAACATTAGAAGGATGTGTTCCAGAGGTGACTTACATGAAAGAGATTGTTCAATGGTGCACAGAAAAAATCATCTCTGAACGAAGTATAATTCAAGTGCAAAGTCATCAATCCATTCCTCTATCTCCTTCAACATTCTCCAAAATGCTATGACTTCTTGCACCTACTATGCAATTCAAGAGAAAGGAAGCCAGAAAATTTATGAAGCAACATAAAGGAGGAAACAAAGTCTTGAGCAATTACTTGGAGGATCCGACTAGTAACCTTGGTACTCTCAGAATTGAGGTAACTTCATTAAAATACCCGTACAAAGAATATGCATGGTTATTTGCCCGCATTATCGATTTAGATTCTACTATGTTTGTATCAAGAAATGTTATATATGCTATGCATTGTGCCCTGCAAGAAAAATCCATCATTCATTGGGGTTATCTTATCTCAAATGAAATTTCCTTACAAATAAATAACCTAAAAAAACTCAAAGGTTTTACATAACTTCTTACCTCATTTTCTCCAACGCTCATGGCCATGTCTTTGAATAATTTCCATGGGAAAGCATGTTGATTTTAAGTTGAAGCCAGAAATGTATGTTATTCGGTCCTATAAAGAAATAAATCTCAATACAGTTTCTACCCAGTTCATAATAACTTCATTTAAAAATTCAAAAAAGTAACATTTGGATAGAACACATCAAGGTTATCCCTGGAAGCAACTGCCTTTCTCTCTGGGAAAGGGGTTTATGAATTGTTTGAAGAATTTATTATAATTATGTTATTTGGTAGTAAGGATAAGCCTTTCATTTTACCATTTTATTCATTAGATAAATTCTTTATTGGAGAAATATGCAGACAATACAATACTTGGGCTAATGAATTTACTAAAACTATAGAATTTTCTGAAGATGAAGTTGAAAAATGGTTAATTCGGTATATCAATAGGAATTATGAAATGGATGAAACATTGCATCAATCATAGCTATATTTGAGGGAATTTGAAAATCAATTATTTGAAATTAAAACTAAGAATGAAATTTCCATCGCACCATTAATGGAGTACATTGAGGAGTGGTTGAAAAAGGTGTTAATCAAAATTACTGAACCAAAAAATCAAGAAATAGTTACATCAGTTATGCCAACTCAACCAAAAAATACACCTATAAAGGAGCCTGCTGCAAGCAAGTAAAGGTTATGAGATCTCTCCACCACAATGAGTCAAACATTAACTTACCCTTTCATTTTTCTCTACGTCCCTTTCTGCTACAATAATTTCTCATACTACCTTTGTCTTCTTAATATTCTATGAGATTTAGGTTGATTCTTGGTTTTCCTTATTTTATCTTCCAGGTATTCTCACTTTATGGTCTGCGGGAGCTCTATCCTAGGCCTCTTTGAAGGGAGAATGCATTTTATTTTCTTTAAATACATTTACCTTTTTATTTAAAGACTTAAAGACATATTATTATTTTGAGACTCCAAGAGAGCTACTTGGGATATTACATTATTGTATTATCAAATATTTTGATTTGAAACTTGAGTTTCCAAATGTTTTATCCAACATAATATTTTTGGTTCTTTATGGAATGGTAATTTAAAGTTCTCTTCTAATTGTGGTCCATTTTCTGTTCTCTCTATCTGTGGATATTGTTCACTGTTGTGATGGATATATCAGTCCCTTATATTTTATGTGGATCTTATCTATTTGTGTTGTAAATATTGTACATATGAGTTTCATTTAAAACACTTGGTCCCAATCTCAGGTGTTGTTCTTGTTTTGAATGTGAATGTAAATATTAAGTCTGGTCCTTCTCAGACTTTGTTTTATTCTATTCCATGGAATCATAAGAAAAAGAGGAGTACCACCTCTCTAACAATTCAGAGGGATTTATACCCTTGTGAGGTTGACTTTGAGACTGTAAAACAGTGTTTTAAATCAACAGTCTGTTGTACGATCCCAATTTTTCATGTTTCCAAAGATGTATGCACCTTTCCTTAAGAAAACCCACATATACATTCCTATCTCCATTGAAACCTAGGTACACACACTCAAATATTGTACAAAACTTCGTACGATGCAACCCTGTTGTTGTGGATTTAGTCTACATAATCCTACTTGTGGCTTCCTTTGTTCTCTCTTCTCCTCGACCTGATCTCTAGATGAAATTCCTTCTCCACCTATCCAATATCTCCTTGAATCACGGTCCTTTATGATCCAACTCTCTTGAGCAAAAGTCCTCATTTTCTCTCCAAAAGTGTATCAACATACAATGTCTCTCGCAAGTATATTTATCCTTCACCCTAGCCTTTATTTTATAATCTTGAGTTATGACCTAACCCTAATCTCCAAAGTGATTGATGGTTGAGATTACTTCTC
>CBVK0102567272.1:0-17812 GCA_900067695.1 Picea abies | reverse complement strand
GCCATTCTGAGCATCCTGAGTTGCTTCTGTGGGTTTTGAGCTATCCTTAGTATTCTTTGGATCCTTTTTGGATCAACTCCCAATCAACATCAATTAACCAAGCCTCTATAATTTCTCACCAAGGAACATTAAAATATGACCATAGGGGTTGTGAAGCAATTCCAGTGGACATCAAAGAAAACACCTCAACTTAGGGGGGAGTGCAGGAAGTTCCAGACAATGATTCTGCTCATCGATAATGTTTTTCATAGTTGTCTTTTTGTTACGCCGGTATGCAAAATATATTTGCAGTCAAACTACATCGAAATATCCTAGGAAGACCTATGTAATTCTTAGCTTGAAAACAATAGGAGTATGTTTAGGTAGTGAGCCAAATTTTGTAAATTTTGTAAATCTTTTTAAACTTGTTGATTCGCTTTGGCGCAACCCTTATATAATATAAAGCTTCAGTTCCAATAAAAATAAAACAATTTCCATAAAAATAAAATTTGATATTCATTGTAGGAATCTCAAGGCCAACATGAAGTTAAAATTGATTATGACAACATACAACAATTACCACATAGTCCTATATTCAACTCATATTTTGCTTAAGAGGTTACCATTGTGTTGAAAATAACGATACACATTGAACCTTTTATGAAGCTTATTTTTCTATATCCTTGCCAATAACCTCAAGCTATGGATGCTTAGATGCACAAAGAAAAGTCACTATATCAAAACCATCTTTACACCAAGAGAAGTGAGGTGAAATCTAAAGTTGAGTTTGGATGAGATATGTAACATTCACGTGTAAGGATTATAATGAAAATAGAAAAATAAATTTAAAGTATATAATATAGAAGAATAAAAAAATGCAAAACATTGATATAAAAAATCATATATAATAATAAAATAAAACAACATAGATCCATCTTAACTCTGGGCCTTTTAAGCACCAAGGATATCCCTTGATTTCATTTTTATCCCTCTTGGTGCTTAATAGATTTGGGATTAAGATAAATCTATGCTAACAACTAACAAGACTTGGAGCATATTATTCTTGTATTAGAGAACCTTGTTTTGAATTAACGAACAAATGGGATATCTTGATTGGATTTTCTTCCAATTTCGTTTCAAATCCTACATTTAAAGTAGTGTTATAAACTTAGTAAGAGACCTAGGGATTAATTTATGTTATTTTTAGTCATTTTCATGTTTTCTAGGAAGCATAGCCTCATGTATAAAGAGAAGTATAGTTAATAAGAAATTGACAAGGTATTGAACTTGTGTTGTAAAACACTAAAACACAGAAGTGACAAAGACCATGTAGCATGAAAAATAACAAATCATTTATTATGTGATTGAGCTCTTGCATATTGGGAATTGCAAATGAACTTTTCTGTAGTTGGAATTTAAATCCAATCAGAAATGGATTGAGAGATAATTTAAATACAATAAGCAAATGATAGAGATATCTCTCACTTGTTTGTGATGCTTCATTTGGGAAGGGTCTTATCTTGTATTTAGAAGAGAATCAATTACTTACGACATTGACAAGAGGAAGTGACATGTTTTGTGAATCTTCTACAAAGTACCCCTTAAAGGGGCATCTAACCTTTATAGCATGAAACCAAATACACAAAGCTATCAGTAGATTAAGCTAAACATGGAGGTCGCCTTTCTTATTATTAATAAAGAGTTCCTTGACTACATGGAAGACTATAAGCATTGATTTGTTGTTGACATATGGATAATATTAGTAGGGGGGCACATTATGCATAGGGAGGGAATTAGCTCCAAAAGCACTTGCTATTCATGTATTCTCTAAGCTTAAGTCAAGATCCTCACATACACTCTCAGTTTCTCCACCTTCAAGCTTACCTACTTATATTATGATGGTGGAAAGAGTTGCAACTACTTATTCATTGCATTCTAACCATAGTAAACCTTGTTTGTTTGGTTTATGTAGTCATGTAGAATAAGAATGTGAATAATCTACATGCTTGGTACTGGTCAAGAAAAATTCTCAAGAATCCCAATATAATGAACTCAACAACCAATATAAGTGTAGATGATTTAATTGTCATATGTATTTTGAAAGATATATTAGCTGAAATAGCCCTCAAAAGAAGCTTTATGGAAGTAATCTACACCCAAAATATAGAGTTCAAGAAAGCATTGAAAGAGTTTCTCATAACTCATTATCAATTTCAACTTTTCTATACAATGCACATATTGAGTGAGATATAAAATTGAGAGATTTGATCATATTTGAGTATCTTTTGAAATTAAAGATAGAAGGCTTTATAAAGATGTATCTCAAACCGTTGTCTGATGATTATGATGAAGTAAACACCTCAATATCTGATAAAATGTAAAAAGGCTCGAATCTCATATTCATACCACCAACCTTCCCTTTGGCATCCCAACCTCTTGCTTGAACTTGTTACAAATTGACAAGAAGGATTGTCTAGAAACTTCTATGGTTGAACTAATGAAAAAAATTCGCATCATGGATTTTCAAGATCTCAACCCTTTAAAAGAGTTTGAAGGACATTTTGGCCCATTTTTTCAAATTCCCTCAGAATCACGGAGAAAATAAAAACATGAACTTGAGTTTGAGAATAATAGATGATTTTTAGGTTCACATGCATCTACTGGTGTAGTTGTAGCCTAATTTGTGCTACCATGAAAACATGTGGTCCTCATTTTATTTCCTTGAATGATAGATATCTAAGCACATCATACCTAGTAAGGCTTGAAATTTGCTTATTCCTAATAATGATGATATAAAATTGGAAGCTCTGATGACATAATTGTGGGTTTTTACTCCTTTGGCTTAATTGCTACTACTCGCTTTCATCTCCTCATAAATAATATAACATTGGATAAAGATGAAATTTTAAGGGGCAACAAGTAAGCTTATGAAGATTGTTTTATAAAAGAAAATTTTAATGGCCCGCCTTTTTTACACTTATTATTACATAATAATGAAGATGATATAAAACTAGAAGCATTGATGACATAACTGGGGTTTTTTTTCCTCTAGCTTAATTGCTACTATTTGCTCCACATCTCCTTGTAAAGAATATAACTTTGGATAAAGATTAAATTTCAAGGGCCAACAAGCAAGTTTATGAAGATTGTTTTATAATAGAAAATTGTAATGCCCTTCCTTTTTTAAACTTATTATTACCTAATATTATTATTTTTTTAGGGCATTCCATATGTGTGGATAACTTTGTATTGTTGATGGATAGATTTTCATTGGGTTTATGCTTAAAACTCTCTTTGGATGACATGATCACTTATGGTTATATGATGTCACTTATTGTTATATGATGTGATAGTTATGTATGGATCATGAACATATTGAGATTTACTTGATGCTAGTGGATATTATAATTTGGTTTAGATATTTCTCATTTTATTTCATGATGGATGCATATGGTATGTGTGAATGGATTGAGATATTTTACAATATTATTGATGAATTGCTAACTATAACAAGGAAGAATTATAGGTCACGATACCTAGACCTAAGATAGGGTTATGAGGTTTGTTGTCTTACTCTATATGCTATGTCATTATCATCTATATGTGTTATTGGATGTTCCTCTTTGTTGCATGTCTCTATATGTGTGCGACGACAGGGGATAGCATTGCCACTTAATATTACATATGAGTAATAGTTGCATGAAGGAGGTGTGACATATATAATATAGGGAGAGAGGGAATAACATTCCTACCCACTATCATCTCCCTTTGTGTATCAAGGTTGGAGAAGAGGTGATCCAGGAGGCTCGGGATATGATCTAGGAATCCCAGAAATGTTCTGAGCGACTCAGAATGGTCCAAGAAGCCATAAAAGGGTTAGAAATAAAATTTCTCAGAATCTGGTCAAACCAACACCAAGTTGAAGATATCGTCGCAAGATTTCCAACGATGCAAGGGACTCATCAAACATAGCTAGATTGAAGGAGTTATCACCAGTCAAAGTTCTGGTTAACCTAGTCCAGTGAACAGAGGTGACATCATCATACTGTTGACGTCAACAAATGACTATGCAGGATGACATCAACTTGCTAACATGGAAGCATGAGAGGCTTCCACGTGTCAAGATGATTTGGCACTTTTAACCCCCTTCGGCCAGTAAACAAGTGCCACATGGCATTGTACAGACTACACGTGGTAGTACGACCACTGATGTGGTAGTGATGTCAGAACGCCACGTCGCACCACCAGGTGCCGCCACATGGCATGAAAATTTATACTTTTTGGGTTCCCAAGTGGGCCAATAAAGAAGTGACACGTGGCACCATTCAGAGACCCACGCCTGACATCCGTTTGACCAGTGGCAGTCTGGGTGGCAGTGACATCAGCATTCACGTGGCAAGACAATCAACATGACGTATTTTGTGCAGCCAATGAGGGGATGCCATGTGGCCCAATCCGTAGGTGCCTCATGGCACCCACAAAATTCCCAATGAGGGCTTGAGACAAACTAAGTAAAAAAAATGTTAACGATCGTCGACAGGTCGACTCCAGAAATGACGGTCAGACCGGCCAATGGCCTGCGTTTACCAATGGCCCATATCACGATGAATATCTATGTGTACCGATGAAAGTATGTCTATCCCATCCCACTACTGCTGTGCACAAGTCCCATCGGAGTTGACGGGGCTTTGGTTGGTAAAACGTTTACCAAATAAGCCTATTGCTATAACAAATAGTTTTGGCGTCGTTCCAACTTGTCGGAGGTTAGGTTATAATATAGCATGGGCACTATAGCACTAACACTATATTTATATAGTGTTATAACGAATGGCCAAAAGGGACAGGCCCGCGGGCTTGACCCCGAGACCTCCCCAACTATATGCCCAGTTTAACCATATGCCAACCAACCAGGATAACCACTGTGTTGGTTGATCTGCCCAGATTTCAATTTTGAACTTAGCCTTTTCCAATGTTGGGAGGGGATGCGTGCTCCCAGGTCGTACGATAAGAAAATCGATGCAAAGTATTAATTAATTGCATGTGTCAGGCACACTTTATAAGGTAGAGAGCCCAATAGGGCCTGTAGATGACTTTGTCCATTTTAGGACATTTGATAGTCATTCTTAACCGATTTCACGCCACGATCGCAACGACGACATCCATTTCTGCATCAGAGCATCTACTCAACATGCTTATTTCAGAAAATCCCAATGTAAGGATGGTCTTTATGATGTCATTTTATTTATGAGATGTTGCAGCCATTGTATGTTTGCTACAGGTTTTCAAAGAGCATAGAGAGATGCACCATGGAAGAAAGACTCTTTTAATGCAGGAAATCTCATCTCTTCACCCTTGCACATAAACTGAGGTTTTTCAGTGCAAGAGAGACAATTTTGGCACTTGGTCGGAAAGTAGCCAATATTGTAGTCAAAAGTCTTGAAATTTTGAGACATATATGTTGATTGTGTTTGTGCTTGGATCTGATCAGCAGATCTAAAGATGATCATGGATTCATATTGATGGGAGTCTTCATTCTTCTTCCACAAGTTTGTGAGAGTTTTTCCCGTGGATTGTCCATGGAGATTGCCTCATGTTCATGAGAGATTTTGCCACACATTGTGAGAAAATTGTTCTTGATATATAAGAACACCCTCTTTGATGTTGTCACCAGGAGTGGGATTGCATCCCTTTCAGTTGTATAGGAGAAGCATATTTTTAAAGAGGAAATAAAGTGGCTAAGCGGTTGAGCAAAACACGGAGACGTAGCCCATCTGGGGCGAGCTCTGTTATCACGTGATGACTTCTTGTCTATTTTGTGTGATTGCTTATCTATCGGTGAATGTTCATTTCATATTCATGATGCTTTCCTTTGTTTCCACAAATTAAGTATTGGAATCTTTCAGTGATGATACATGAGATGTAATAAGTTGATTATCCAATTTTTTAATTCAATTTGGATTCAATCCTACAAACACTTCAACTTCACCTTTTAATGCAATCAGTTCAATAAAACGATCTTTAAAACTGACCCTTCAAGGAGTGACATAATACCAAAGAAGAATTAGTAACGATATCACCCTGGGCTGAGATCAAGAGGTGTGCTCACCCATGAGGTTACATGTTTCTGTGAAGGTATACCATGGAATATTTTGCTCACACAATTTAAATGAGGAGCACACATTAAGAATGTAGAGTTCTTATTCCTTGATGACCATGAATCTCTCACCAACAATATATAGGATTAATTTAACAACGTCTCTTCCATGTTACATTGGTTCCCCTTCTGTGTAAATATGTCTACATGGTTTGGAGTGGTAATGGCCTCACCCTTGGTACTGGTTGAGTTTCGTTATTTAGATAAAAGTAACCTTTCTATTCATAACATTTTGAATTGATATTCTATAATAATAGAAGTGAATTCATGAAATTACTTCTCATATAGGTAGACTACATTCACTCAAATAGAGGGGATACATATGGGAAATTTAGATTTTATTTTATTGTGTAATTAGAAAGTGGTAAATATGTATTAGGGACATATAAATAACAAGTGTTGCATGGCAGCGTAGTCCCTGCCAAGTAGCTTATAAGGTAAATTTTGGAAAATGGGGAGAGTGGAGTAATATTGTTAAGAAAACTTGTATGGCGAGTTGTGAGTAAGGAAAGCAGTGCCAATCTCTTTCGAACACGTGAGTTGAGTTGTTACTAGTAAAAGAATAATGCATGTGAATTGTAGATGGCAGAAGCTTTGGGTGCAATATCTATAGTAGCGCCACCCAGAGATTGACTGCTATAAAGTTGGCAAACTATGGAATTGTAGATCACCAAAGTTTTGGGTGCAAGATGTATATCACGTAAAAGGGGGAAGGAAAGTTCGCTTACGACAACTTGACAACTAGGCATGAAAAGCAACGTCAGTGGGTCAGAATCTCGTATATTGCTTATTAATGCCAATGAACGAACATGTATGTTGAGTTGTCGATAGTAAAAGTCGATAGTAAAAGCATAACGAATGTGCATTGTAAAGGGCAGAAATGTAGCAAGGATTGAAGAGAGTGATAAATAGTTTGAAAGTTTTGTGAACCGGGATCGAATTGTAAATGACATAAGTGTTTGGGGCAAAATGTATATCACGGAAGTGTTGTCTGCAACATGTATATCATAGAACAAGGGGGCATAATAAATTGATAGAGATAAGTCACGATGAATTGTAGAGTATGAAAGTTTTGGGTGTAAGATTTATAATAGCACCAACCCGAGGGTCAGTTGGACTCTCGTAAATGGCTGTTGAATGGGTCTTTTGCTTATAAATGCCAATAAGCGAACCAACCTACCTATCATAGAACATGGGGCATAAAATTTCGGTAGCGCTAAGGCGCGACCTCGCAGAGAGATAATTGGCTAAGTGTTGAAAGGAATTGCGGTCAGTCGGGCTGATGATGTGACGATATAGGACCAATCGACGAGTTCGAACAAAATCAGGTTCAAGTTTAAATATATTTATTTAAATTGTATTTATATTAATGTATCTTAATAGATAATTTGTGGTCCAAATGTAAACCATGTTCCAATATGTGGACAAATTGTAGACCATGAAAGTTTTGGGTGCAAGATGTATATGGCAGAACTATAGATGACGCATGTTTTGGGTGCAAGATGTATATGGCGGAACTGTAGATGACGCAAGTTTTGGGAGAAATATCTATAATAGCGCCAACCCGAGGATTGGTCGGGCTCCCGTAAATCGCTGTTGAATACATTTTTTGGTTGTTAATGCCAATAAGTGAACCTGTGCATTGAGTTGCCATGAGTAAAAGCATAATGAATTTGAATTGAGGATGGCATGCATACCCTTTTCGTGTTACACATTTTGCACTAAAATGTTCTGATATATACAATTTTATAGGTGGGGCCTTACGTCTCCTCGAGAACCCTTGTCACCCTATTTTGAAGCTCGTCCGACCGTTGACCATTTCTTGACATCTCTTTCGCGGATCGTCGAGTTCGTGGGTTTAGGAAATTTCCCATTTCTAGTTGTTGTTTCCTGTACCTGCTACCTTCAGGCTTCTCTCCAAGTATATGCAATATGTATACAACTTCTCCAGAAACACACAAAAATTATATTGCTAGAAAATGGAATATCTATTGCAGATTTGAATATATTGGACCTTCTTTTCCCTCCTTTATACTCAACCAAATTCCCGTTTGTTTTTCCCCTCTACTCTCTCTTTCTCGTTACTTAGCCGTTTTTTCTGAAAAATGTCCCAATGCGCGCGTTGGCGGACGCACTGGTTCACATTTGCGCTTGTGCTTTTATATCGTGACTCCAACTGACCACTAGCCATTCGATGCCTAGCCACTTTTTAGATCACGAATTCCCGAATAGGCGGGCTCTATAACCGGGGTCGAATTGTAAATGATGCAAGTGTTTGGTGCAAAATGTATATCATGGAAGTGTTGTGTGCAACATGTATATCATGGAACAGGGGACATAAGAAATCGATAGCGTTAAGCCGCGACAAATTGTAGAGTACGAAAGTTTTGGGTGCAAGATTTATAATAGCGCCAACTTGGGGGTCGGTCGGACTCCCGTAAATCGTTGGTGAATATGTATATCATGGAACAGGGGACATAAAAATTCGATAATTCTAAGTCGCGATCCCACAGAGAGATAATTGGCTAAGTGTTGAAAGGAACTGTGGTCGGTTGGGCTCATGATGTGACAATATAGGACCAATCCATGAGTTCGAAAAAAGTCAGGTTCAAGTTAAAATATATTTATTTAAATTGTATTTATATTAATGTATCTTAATAGATTATTTGTGGTCGAAATGCAAACCATGTTCCAATATGTGGACGAATTGTAGACCACAGAAGTTTTGGGTGCAAGATGTATATGGAAGAACTGTAGATGACACAAGTTTTGGGTGCAAGATCTATAGTAGCGCCAACTCGGGGGTCGGTTGGGCTCCCGTAAATCGTTTTTCATTACATTTTTTGCTTGTTAATGCCAATAAGAGAACCTGTGCACTGAGTTGTCACCAGTAAAAGAAAAATGAATTTTAATTTAAGATGGCATGAATACCCTCTTCGTGTTACACATTTTGCACTGAAATGTTCTGATATATACAATTTGATAGGTGGGGCCTTACGTCTCCTCGGGAACCCTTGTCACCCTATTTTGAAGCCCGTTTGACCGCTTTCTGCAGTTGAAACATATAGAAAATTTCTTGCTAGGAAATGGATTATCTATTGCAGATTTGGATATATTGGACCTTCTTTTCCCTCTTCTATACTCAACCAAATTCCCATTTGTTTTTCCACTCTACTCTCTCTTTCTCGTTACTTAGCCATTTTTTTGAAAATGTTCCAATGCGCATTGGCAGACGCACGAGTTCACATTTGCGCTCATGTTTTTATATCGTGACTCTGACCGATCACTAGCCATTCGATGCCTAGCCACTTTTTAGATCGCGGATTCCTGGATAGGCGGGCTCTATAACCGGGGTCGAATTGTAAATGACGCAAGTGTTTGGTGCAAAATGTATATCACAGAATTGTTGTGTGCAACATGTATATCACAGAACAGGGGGCTTAAGAAATCGATAACGTTAAGTCATGATGAATTGTAGAGTACGAAAGTTTTGGGTGCAATATGTGTATCACTCACTTGTAAATGACGAAAGTTTTGGGTACAAGATTTATAATAGCGCCAACTCGAGGGTTGTTCAGACTCCTGTAAATTGTTGTTGAATACGTATATCATGGAGCAGGGGGCATAAAAATTCGATAGCGCTAAGTCGCAACCCCGTGGAGAGATAATTGGCTAAGTGTTGAAATGAACTGCGGACGATCGGGTTCATGATGTGACGATATAGGACCAATCCACGATTTCAAAAAAAGTCAGGTTCAAGTTTAAATATATTTATATTAATGTAACTTAATAGATTATTTGTGGTTGAAATGCAAACCATGTTCCAATATGTGCACAAATTGTAGACGACGGAAGTTTTGGGTGCAAGATGTATATGGCAGAACTGTAGATGACGCAAGTTTTGGGTGCAAGATCTATAATAGCACCAACCCAGGGGTCGGTTGGGCTCCTGTAAATCGTTGTTCAACACATTTTTTTGCTTGTTAATGCCAATAAGCAAACCTGTGCACTAATTTGTCACTAGTAAAAGCATAATGAACTTGAATTGAAGATGGCATGAATACCCTCTTCGTGTTACACATTTTGCACTGCAATGTTCCGATATATACAATTTCACAGGTAGGGCCTTACGTCTCCTCGAAAACCCTTATCACCGTATTTTGAAGCCCGCCCGACCGCTTTCTGCAGTTGAAACATACAAAAAAGATCTTGCTAGGAAATGGATTATCTATTGCAGATTTGAATATATTGGACCTTCTCTTCCCTCTTCTATACTCAACCAAATTCCTGTTTTTTTTTTCCACTCTACTCTCTCTTTCTCGTTACTTAGCCATTTTTTCGAAAATGTCCCAATGCGCGTTGGCGGACGCACTGATTCACATTTTCGCTCATGATTTTATATCGTGACTCTGACCGAACACTAGCCATTCAATGCCTAGCCACTTTTCAGATCATAGATTCTTGGGTAGGCGGTGTCTATAACCGGGGTCGAATTGTAAATGATGCAAGTGTTTGGTGCAAAATTTATATCACGGAAGTGTTGTGTGCAACATGTATATCACAAAACATGGGGCATAAGAAATCGATAGTGCTAAGTCGCGACGAATTGTAGAATACAACAGTTTTGGGTGCAAGATATATATCACACACTTGTAGATGATGAAAGTTTTCGGTGCAAGATTTATAATAGCGCCAACCCAAGGGTCGGTCGGAATCCCGTAAATTGTTGTTGAATACGTATATCACGGAACAGGGGGCATAAAAATTATATAGCGCTAAGTCGCAACCCCGCGGAGAGATAATTGGCTAAGTTTTGAAAGGAACTGCGGTCGGTCAGGATCATGATGTGACGATATAGGACCAATCCTCAACTCGGGGGTTGGTCGGGCTCCCGTAAATCACTGTTGAATACATTATTTGCTTGTTAATGCCAATAAGCAAAGTTGTGCACTGAGTTGTCACTAGTGAAAGCACAATGAATTTGAATTGATGATGGTAGGAACACCCTCTTCGTGTTACACATTTTGCACTGAAATGTTTCGATATATACAATTTGAAAGTAGGGGCCTTATGTCTCCTCGGGAACCCTTGCCACCCTATTTTGAAGCCCGTCCAACCGCTTTCCATGGGTATTTATGTGCCTGCCACCTTCACACTTCTTTCCAAGTATATGCAATAAGTATATAAATTCTCCAGAAACATGCAAAAAAGATCTTGCGAGCAAATGGGATATCTATCAAATATGTGAATATATTAACCCTTTGTTTCCATCTTCTATACTTTATCTTTTATCACAGAATTGTTGGGTGCAAAATGTATATGACGAAAGTATTGGGTGCAAGATGTATATAATGGAACATGCGAGATAAGAATGTGATAGCGCTAAGTTGGGACGCGACGGTGAGATATTTGGCCAAGTGTTGAAAGGGACGGTCGTCGGTCGGGTTCATGATGTGAAGATATAGATGGAAATGAGGATTTCATAGTCCGCTAACCGATCAACCCGCGGACAATCCAGGAGCCCGAGAAAGTCAGGTTCAAGTTTAAAGGGATTTTGTTTATGTTTATTTAAAATGTATCCATATTAATGTATCTTACTAGATTATTTGTGGTCCAAATGTAAACCATGTTCGAATTTGAATGGTGTTTTGGGCTCGGAATTTTTTTCTCAAACCTACAAGGATTAGAGAAAAATATATATGACTTTACATTTTGTATATCGAAGAATATTTTGAACTATAGGAAGATGCAATATATGCACAATATAGAACAGGAACATGTAAAGCGAAATGAGTTAATTTTATGAAGAAATACAAATTTCAAATAACAACACCAAGCATTGAATATCATCATAAAACAACCCCAAATATTTATATTCAGATAAACTGGGTCACAAGATACATTTGAGAATATTTCCCAAAAAAAGTTGTCTTCAAATTTGTAAAAAAAACTATAGTTCTATACATATTTTGTGAAATAAAAATGCATTTTCCAGAATGAATCTGATTGGGATTGTCGCAGACTACAAAACAAAGATGTACAAGAATGAAGTTTGTAGAAAGAAGAAAGTCGGCGATGGAAAACAACAAAACTTGGCAAGAAGAAAGAGAAAATTGTTATATCTGAGTTAAACCTTTGTTAGAATAAGTGGACGAAGACAAAAGAATGTAATCAATATCAACTTACTATGATGGTGTCCCATGCCTTGTCATTTTCTCGCTGATGTCCTTCTATGGCTTTCCTAGGATTTGACCTTCATTGGTAATCTGTTCGACAACATTTTTCAACCATTCTTCGATGTAGCTCCTCATTGGCGCCATGTTCGTTTCATGCCGGATTTTGATATTGAAGAATTAACTTTCAAAGTCCCTTAGATCAATAGACAAGTTGTGCAATGCTTCTTGAATATATTTGTTTCTAATTGCATAACCAACTAGACAAGTTTTCACGTCATCTTCACCATATTCAAGAATGCCATAGAAATTTTCAAATGATAGTCTTTTATAGATATGCACTTGATCATCAAATGCTTGGTTGGTTTAAAACAACAAATTTAATATCAATTTCGAGTCCTGGACTTCATTGGTGCTGGTAGCTAGATCTAGCTCAATTAGCTTCTTGAATAGTTTGTCTCTTTTAGATATGGTTTGGCTACATTCTTGAATGATACCAATTAGGTTCTTTACCTTTTCTTTCTAGCATGTGTTTAGCTGGTCTATTCAATCCATGGAAGGGAGATCCTCCTATCTTCTTCTGAATTTCGTCATACTGGTAACTTTAACACCAAATGGTAAAACTACATCGAGATAAAAACCTTGCTCATTCTTGAGATATGCTTGCAGATACTCATAAAAAGCATGTGCTCTTGTTGCAAAATAGACCATATTCTTTGACATTTCCCAAGCCTATGTTATTAATTCCATTCTTTTGTTTATATTCTTTTCCACATAGCCTCGGGCTGATGTGAGAAGACTTGTTGATCCTTTTAACTTTGGTGCAAGTGTGGTGGACGTGACCATTGCGAAAGGAGTAGAAAACAGTGGAAGAGGCATTAGATTTGCCTCCAATTCTTTGATTCACGTCTTTAACATGAGGTTTTCTGTTTCAAGGCTGCTAATAGAGTTGTCTAGATAATCTCCAGTTGCTCGGTGCATCTTGGATATCTAGGAAGGGCGCATGTTGCATAGGTTGATCTCTGAACGAGATGTCCCTTTCTTACTCTTTACATCTTTGTTTTCAATAATCAATTTTTTCGATTCGCTGTTAAAAAACAACGCTCTTAAATGCAAAATACTCTTCTTCGTCCAATGTATCTATGCCAATTATTTCCATCTCAGGATTGTGCAAAGCAATGCTCTCTCGGTGATCATCTTCAGGGAACATTTTTTCAATGTCATTTTCTAGTTCCATATCTTCGAGGGAGAGATTGTACATATCAATTTCTCCCCTAGGTCCCTCCTATTCTTGGACTATTGTTTTCCGTTTTTTGCCCGCAGGAATCTTGTGACAACTTTCAATTTTGCTGGAGGGAGGGTTCTTATCTCCTCCTCTGCCTGAAGAACTGTGTGTGACTTTGTTACTTGGGTAATCTATTGGAGTACTGCTACAAGATGTTGTGGTCTTGGTTGTGGCAATCTGGGATTGGACACTTTTTTCACCCGAGTCTTTTCGGTTCTGCTTGTGTGAATCATTAGTACTGGTAAGGAGTTCATTCAGGATAGTGTAAGTGAAAGAACTGTTGAAGTGGTTCCAAACCATGAAATCCCGGACTTTCCAAGGCAGAGAGATGAATTGTCCTGTCTTTTTTAATGGAAAAAATGCAACCAGTAGATGTACTCCCTTGTTATTCCAAAAAAAAGCATTGTACCAGATATGTGACATGGAAGGAAGCAAGGATTTTGTTTAGACCCAAAAATCCTCATAACATTATAGTTCTCCATTTCTTCCAGTGTGCCCTTCCTATCCAGCAAGATTGTCGGCTGGCCAAAAAATTGGGGAAAATACTTTCCAAATATCAATGCTTTAAAAACTGAAACAAAATAATTAAAGACCTTATAAAATTGTTGGCAAGTGTTGTGTCTCCATAATTTCTGGCACGAGAATGTTACTGGGTCAAATTCATCTTCCTACACATAGATAGTCTAGGAAATGGATAGCAATTTGGCACGACGAAAATTAAATAAGATGGCATAATGAATTTCTTCTGCCTCCTGTATTGCACTAACTGGGAAGAGATTTGAATGGAAATCAACTTGCAGCAATGCAAGATGGTTTGTTCCTTGACCGTAAAATACAAAATATACAGAATAATCTGAGAGATGTCGGTTTCACTTTATTGTCTTGTTGTCCTTGGGAAAAGCCATGCAATTTACCGAAAAAGGTTTTTACATGCACTGGCTTGTAATATGCCCATGTCTCGGGGAGTAGGCACTGGGTCATGTAATAACTTCGGCAATAGGTCTAATTCATTACCATGCTTCTTTAAGAACTGTTTGCAATTCTCGCCCTTGAAAGTAGGCGTTGGGTTGAGAAGTGTTAACATCTTTCGAAATACTTTAGGCGATAGGGAGATTTGGAAATGGTCGCCCATTTGGACAATCCGTTGGTTCAGAATATAGTTCTCGGTGCAACATGTGACCACGTCCTTAAATTAAAAAAAAAAACAGGGGATACAATCTATCGTTGCAATTTCAGATGTCGAGATAACTTTCATTTGGGCAAAAGTGGACGAGTAGTAGTCATACTCTATGGAGCATTGAAACGTTGGTCCTCATGCCCGAAAATATTCAGGGCATCTCCAAAGACATGTTGTCGAGCTGCAGCCATAAGGTGATGGAAACCTTCCTTTTCTCCTCATTTTATTTAAAATGGACACTGCAACATCATAATATAATCTCCGGTAAATCTTGGTTCAATGTGTTTTAATGGAGATGTCCTCGACCTTTTCGCCTTTTAATGCCAATCTTTTCAAATCTAATAAAAGCGTCATCAATTTGCATTGGGAAAGCATGCAAAGATGCCAGGGAAATCGAGAAACTATTGAAAAGCGGGGAAAACATTGACAACTATGTAATATACCTGGATCTTGACAAAAGCAAGTTCAAGTCAAAAGATAATTTGTTTATATTTACTTAAACAATTTTCATATTATTTTATTTTATTATCGTTTTCTGTGGCCCAAATGCAAACTATGTTCAAACTGGAATGGTGGAGCAACATTTTCATATGCAAGTAGAGTCTCAAATATGCAAACCTGTAAGGTTCAAAAATGATATGGACAATACTAAAGAGCGACATCATGTGAACACCTTTGTAGATGACAATGGGCTAGCACAATATTGAATTCTTGCTATGATGACGCCTTAAAAAACCAAAACAACCATCATTGTTTTTTCAAATTCAAGATTGACAGAAAGAAACTAATCAGATTCCATAATATTCTCCCATAAATTCATTTTAATGGGAGATTACCTCGAGCTTTCCGCTTATCAATGCCAATCTTTTCGAACATCTGTGGTGAGTTGTCACCAGTAAAATCATAATTAATGTGTATTGGGAAGGGGAAAACGTGGCAGGCATGGAGGAGAATTAAAGATGCTTTGGTACTTTTTTGAACCTGGGATTTCGTGGTGGAATTGTAGATCACCCAAGTTTTGGATGGAATATGTATACTCGGAACACAGGGAATGAGAGTTCGATAACGCGTACTTGGGAACCCGCGACCATAAAATTGGCTAAGGAAATGAAAGCACTCGATCGGACTCGTGATGTCAAGATATAGATGGATATACAATTTGTGAGTTCGATAAAGAGTGAGGCTTGCGAGTTCGAGGAGTCTGGGGTTGAATTGTAGATAACCAGAGTTTTGGATGCAAGGTGTATATCTGAACACGGGGCATGGGAGTTCGATAATGCATTGGGGGGGAACCCTCGGCCATAAAATTGGCTAATTGTGGAAACGAACTAGGAAAATATCAACAAATGCTTTGAAATATCAACAGATGCTGGGAAAAATAAGTTGCAAGCTTTGAGTCCGGGGTCGAATTGTAGATCACCGAAGTTTCGGGCGCAAGATGTATACCGCACACACGGGGCATGAGAGTTCGATGGAGCCTACGTAGGAATCCACAACCATAAAATTCGCCAACTATGAAAATGAATGGCGGTCGGTTGAACTCTTGATGTAAAGATATAAATGGACATGGAATCTGTCACTCCGCCATCCTAGGAACCCGTGAGCATAGACATGGGACCAAGTATAGAATCAGAAATAGATAATAGAGGGGAAGAAAAAAAGGGAGAACGGATAAGTATAGAAGAGGAAAAAGAAAGGGAGGTAAGAACTGTATGCCTCACAGTACATAGAACACAATCGACATGAAAGAAAACTGTTACATAGGAACACATGAAAAGAAAAGATGGAGTACAAATTTATTTATTTCAAGATAGCAGCACATAAAATATAATTGACACGAAGACAAGTTAATGTACAGGAAGATATGGAGTCTCCAAGGAGGAAATAAAAATAGCGCTGCAAACCAGTTCAACAAATAGAGACAGAGTAAACAAAAAACTATTGAATATGGAACACGAGTAGAAATACACACCTTTGAATGGATTCTTCTACATTTCTGGTTGAGAGTTCTTTGTCTTGTCCAGTTTTCATATTTGTTTCTCTGGAAAAAAAATACAAAAACAAAATGGACATGAACATAAGTTGACATGTAAAGAAAAAAGAAAGGAATATGTATATAGAGTAAATAAAATAGAAATATAGTATAAAATAGATGTGACACGGTGCGCGGGTTGGAAGACTCACGGGTTCACATTTATAGTCATACATATGTATGACGAGTCCGACCGACCGCAACATGAGATTTAGTAATTTATAGAATATTATAACATTTTACCAAGATTTATAGTAATGTATACAATGCTATAATTTATCACGAGTCTGACCGACTGCTTTGTACAAATAGAATAAATTACATTAGTGAATAATTTTTGAAAATATTTTTTTGTCTCCACTTGTCAAACAAATGAAATAGCTAATTTCTTAAAACTATATTAGAGAACTTGCACAATGTATGCAGATTAGAGTTTTTTGTAACCATACCTCTTAGTCTCAGGCATACGCGTTGTATTTACTGCGACACATTGCACCTCCGTTTTTTCAGACTTGGCACAGAAGGCTCCAACCCTATGCCCAATTACTGTGTTCTTGTTTCAATGTAGCAATACAGAGAATACAATGGACATGAAAACAAGCTGCTACGTAGGAACACACGAAAAAAAAGATGGAGTAAAAATTTATTTAATTCAAGATAACAGCACAAAAAATAGAATTGACATGAAGACAAGTTAATGTACAGGAACATATGGAGTATCCAAGGAGAAAAAAAAATAGAGCTGCAAACCAGTGCAACAAATATAGACAGAGTTAATGAAAAACTATTGGATATGGAACACGGGTAGAAATATGAACCTTTTCATGGATTCTTCTACATTTCTGGTTAGGATTTATTTGTAGTGTCTAGTTTTCCCGTTTGTTTCTATGAAAAAAAGCACAAAACAAAACGGACATGAACATAAGTTGACATGTAAAGAAAAAAACAAGTACTATGTACATAGACTAAATAAAATAGAATAAAATGAATAGAGTAACAAATAGTGTTAGAA
>CBVK0102567271.1:0-21249 GCA_900067695.1 Picea abies | reverse complement strand
TTTGTAAAAAAAAATTGTGAACAAAATCAATTACAAACCAGGGAAAACTAAGAAGTTGGAAATCTCGATTTTCTGCAACAAGATAGACAGATATGTTTTGAAGCATAGAAGTATGATTATGCAATATGCTTGATGTATATTTCATAATTCAAGTGAAATACCAACTGTATGGTGACCAAACCAGTATGTGTACAAACCAGGGAAAACTAAGAAGTTGGATAATTTGGTTTTTTGCAACAAGCTAGATAGATATGCTTTGAAACATAGAAATATGACTTTTCAATATGTTTGATGTATATCTCATAATTCAAGTGCAATACCAATTGTATCGTGATCAGACCAGTATGTGTCTAAGATAAATATGTTGTATTGAGAAATGGGCACACTTGACCATACATGGTCAATAAGCGTGTTTTGTACATGGCTTGTGTTATTAAAAAAAAAGCGGAGATTGTATTTGCATATGTAGTTTTCCAATTCTTTTGTTCTGGCATTATTTTGTAGCATGTCAATATTGAAGTTTCCTACAATCACAATGGTTTTGTTTAGGTGCAAATGGTCTAATGCATTGGAAAGAACATTTAGTATGTTGGAGAATGTTGCATGGGGAGCAACATACAGATTCAATATTTCAATTTTTGTTCCTTGGAAAAATATTTTTGCAAGCACCATCTCAACATTCCTTTCTTCGAAATGTATATGCCCCAAAATTGTTACATGTTTTTTCACCAATATCATCACCCCATGTGTAATGTAACTTGATATGCAACTGTGATTTGGAAATTGTTTGTTTTGCATGCATAATGCCATGTATGTTTCCTGCAAGCACAGAATATCAGATTGCATTGTATCATAGTCATTGAGTATATCATCCATGTGTGCATGTAAGATGTGCTTGTTAAGCGAGAGAATTGATACAGATGATTTTGTTCGTATGAATTGGTAATCATACTGTAGATGCCATTTTGCGGTAGTCCTTAGGCGTTGCATTTCAATATCAACTTTCTGTTTGATTTTGAAATTATCTTTTGTAAGAGGACTTAGTAAATACAAGGAGTCTATGCTTCTGACATGGGACAGTGTTGTGTATACACATCCATGTATTTGAATTCTAGCAGGCTGAAATGCAACACTATCAAGTGTTAGTCCTTGCGATTTGTGGACTGTACGTGCACATGCAAGTTTAATTGGAAACTGTTTTCGAATCTTCAGTCGACCTATCTTTGCTGATGTTGATACTGGCTTTGATATTCGCAAGATAGGTGTCCAATCGCTTGCAGTGTTTGAATTATATAGATAAGCCAACTTGTTTGCTTGTCGCTTGCCTATATGCGGTTCATGGAACTTAATCCATAAGACATAAAGTTTTTCTGTTTTGGTATACCCTTTGAGTATTCCATCTGCACCATTGACCAAGCCATCCTGTGAATCATAGTTGCAAGCATATATTTCAACCAACATTTCTAATTTCAGGACAAGCTTCAAAGGTAAAGTGGTTGTATGTTCATGACGTGGCACATTTCCATGGTTGTCTTCTTCCAGGTCAATTGAATTGATGATGATATCATCGCCAGGCATGAGCGATAGCATGTACCTGTTATGCATTGCAACGTCCTTATTTTTGTAGAAAAGGTAAGGGAAGGTTGGGTCTGTTGGTGCAAGCCCCTCGAATTGATATATGTTAAGTCATCATGTGTTTGGATGTTTGTCCGCATTCTATTTAGAATTGCAATAAATGTTTCATCTTTCTGGCGCATTGTAGTATGCAATTCAAAGCATTTAATATTTTCCCTCTCGAAGTCATGCGCCACTGTTTGCATGTTAACCGTAGGTTGTTCAAATATCAAAGAATATTGGTTCGTCTGTGCCTAGTAAAGATCCCCACAGAATATCATGTCAATATTTCCAAAGTATTTCGTGTGCACATGTTTTATGCTTCTTAGTCGGTTGTCAATGGAACACAAGAAGTGACTTCCAATCAAAGATGAGTCATCTATAAAGATAAGTTGCAGTTTGTCATAAATCTTAGACAAGGTATCTAACATTTCCTTGCTAAGTGGAAGAAACTGTGACTTGTTAAAAGGCATCAAAAATGCAGAGTGAAATGTTGTTCCACCTGCATTATATGCAACTTTTCCTATGTATGCAACTATTAGGCCCTTTTGTTTCATAGGATCAGAGGAATTGTTTGAATCATAGGTTCGTATAAACATTTGGAACAGTGCTTTCGCTGTGAATGTCTTGCTTGTTCCTATTCCGCCTGTAAGGAACAAGTGCACATGATTGTGCATGCTCAAGAGTTTTTTAAGTGCAATGTCCTTTAGAATTGTTCGTTGTTCTCGATTCAATAGATGTTTGATTATATGGTATTCATTATTTTCAATAAGGAAAGGATGTTTTGTGACTTGAAAACCAATATTGATACGTTTTTCAATGCCACCTGCTCGAGGACGAGGCAAATCTGCTTGCAAGTCATAGGAATCACAGGGAGTTTTGGTTGTTTTTCGGTTTGTGAATGTCTCATCAAGATTGTTAGGGTTTTCTAGTCCATTAACTGCAATTTCTAGATCATCCTGTGTTGGATTAACATTATAAGTAAATCTAACTTCATTGATTTGCACTATAGTCTCAGAGGCAACATACGCAGCTTCCCATGTAGGGAAGTTATGTTTTAATATGTCTTCATTTTCATCGAACATAACGTATAACAATAGTTTTTCTCTACAATAGTTTTCATAGTCAGAATGTTTATTGTATTTGACAAACCATATCACAGAGGGTTTTTTGCTTTTTGATATGGGCGCACCATTTTTTTTGTAATGTGATACGAATTCTGTTAAGTAGATATGCTTAATAGGAGATGGACGCTGGAGGTAATAATCAATAATAGAAATATATAGCACGTCTTCTGAATTGTCAGGCTCTTGTTCTAGTAAACATGGTGGTTTAAGCACAAATGTGTGTTTCTCAAGTGGAGATGTGTCTATGAAGACACATTTTCTTGAACTACAATTGAGGGTAGGGAAAGTGCAATGTGGACTACTTGTTGAGTAGACATTTGTTGAAGATTAAGTAATGTATTGCCAAGCATACATATCATTTATATGGCATCAATATGACTTCTTTCATGTTCTTTGCGTATTATTTTGAATGCACTTGTCATAGATTTTTCAACCTTTTTCATATATGAGGTACAATACGATGTCGCAACATATGCATTTTGGACGTACTACGCATCTATATTTGCATTCCACATAACTGGCATGTCCTTGGAGAAACTGTTGTTCCAGATATGGGAAAGTTTTCGTTTAAGGAAAATTGTTGGTTGTTTAAGTGTACATTGTATGGCTTGGATGTACTCATCTTCTGATAGATTTAGCTTTGTCAAGAAGTCATCGAATCTCATCAACTCGTCAAACTCTCGTTGTTCTAGAAATGTGAACAAGGATTTAGATTTCTCAACGACAACATTTTTCTCTAAACTAAGTGGCTCTATGATTCTTGTTGCTCTCATTGGCGGCATGAGGAAGTTGTATCTACAATGCGAGTTTTTTCGTTTTCTACAACTTTTTGTATGATAATGTCTATGAACTTTGGCAAGTTTTGGATCCAAATGATTTGTGTTGCATGTTATGTATTTGTCCACAAACTACTCGATTTGTGAATTGTTGTCAAATCCATAGACCAATGCACCCTCTATCCACAACAGTGCGTGGTCATGTTCATTTCCCATATTCTGGAATTTAGTCACAAAAAAATAGTCTGATATTTTTCCGAAAAAACGTTTCATCATGGCATATCAATTGTCTCAAAGAATTTATTCTATGTCTATAGTAGCGAGTACATGTCACTGGGTCTTTTCTTATGAGGCAATCAATGTCATTATTTTCCAGTGTATCGGTTTGTTTTTTACGTTTCCTGTTCCTATGCAAGTCAGATATCGCAGCCACCAATGGATCCCAACAAGGCTTTGCACTTGTAAATGTGATGAAAAATGTTGGTGGGCCCAATTGTCGGATCATTGCAAAAATAGTTTTCTTGTTTTGTTACAAATAGTCAAGAGAGATGCGAATGTTTTTGAAATCTATGTATCCAATATTAGATTTCAAGATTTTTTCTAGGTTTACTTTGTACTTGACATCCTTGGCCAACACCTTTCTTCCTTGTAACTGTCCTTTTCTTATTCGAACCCACATGCAAAACAACACTTGCTCTATTATTATGCGCATTGTTTTGAAAAACAAATTTGTTATGTGACAGGAGAAGTCACCGCTTGAATGTATCATCTCCCATCAAACTATTTTATGGTAACTGAATCATTCTGTAATATCAGTGGGACGTGGATCTCCATAGAAGAGTGTTGGGAAGTTCATTTCCTCAGCGAATTTGTCCTTGAATATTCCAAGTGGAAGTTGCCCCTCAACAGGTGCAATCTCGACAATCTTGTCTTGCAAGTCACGAATGCACTGTGAATGAGTGAATCCATGCACCAATGTCTCAGCAGGTATTTCATTCTCCGATTCATCACTTGTATCAAATTCACTAGCAGTTTCAAGAGTCTATGCAGAGCTTTCATTCTCTTCTCCAAGAACATTGTTCTAGTTCTCATTTATACAAATGTTCTATGCTTTGTACATGGCCCTGGAACATAATTCTTTTAATGCTTTCATAACAACATGCACACGCACTTTGCCTGGCTAATATGCATTTTTGTATTGCAAGCGTATTTTGAGAGCCACAACAATTGTCATTGTATCGCTAATGAATTGTGGAAAGGCTTTTTGCACAACATCTAGTTGAACAAACACATTAATAATTGATCATGTTAAAACCATCTTAGGTCGTTTATAGCCCCAGGGTCTGATTTGTGCAAATTCAATTCGCAGAGATACAAGTCTCTCTTAAAGTTTCGTAAGTGCACTTACATATGGTAGTGGTGTATTACATCTTATTTGGTTAGGGGTTGCAAATTGTGGCAGTTTTCCATTTTCAAGCGACCATTTGCATGGAAGACAAATTTTGCCACTGGAAAATGTTTTATCATGTACTGTCAAACAAAGGCATTATGCTTCCAAATCAGGCGTGAAAGACTTACTATTTTTTGCGAAATTCAATTGATTGCAAATTGCACATGCAATGGAAGGAGTGTCTTTGATTTGTTTCATGTAGGTCTGTCTTGCATCTTTCTTCCGTAGGGAAGTATGGGTAGAAAGTGTTTGATGGTTTTCATTGGTAGTAGTGCACGATGTTTCTTCTAGCCCACATAATGTGAGTTTTTTCTCTCGGACAGTTGCATGACCATTGTGGGATATGCGACTGTACCTATTTCTATTGTGTTATGCACGAACAATTTTTTTTAGATTGTGATATGTCAATTTCTCTCTAGAAGGAAGCGTAGTAATGTATTTTTTTCTCTCGCGTATGACCTTTTTCAAGTTGTGATAACTTAGTCTACATTTCTTGTTCAAGGCCAGGATGACCTCATGGCAACTGGGATGAATTTCATTCTGATTAAATAACATGCGATGCTTATGCAGATTCGATGTGGTTTCGCTGGCGTTGACACTGGACCTTGAACCGACAGTATTTCCTATATTACCAATGTTTTTTTTTCTCTCTCACGTGTGAACTTTTTCAAGTTGTGATAACTTAGCATACGTTTTTTGTTTAAGCCTTGTATGGCCTCATCACAACTAGGACGAATTTCATGCATGAAATTTTTCAAGTTGTGATAACTTAGTCTACGTTTTTTGTTTAAGCCGTGTATGGCCTTATCGCAACCACGAGGAGTTTTATTGTCATTTAAAATCATGGCATGTGTATGCAGATTCGATGTGGTTTGGATGGCATGGACAGTTGACCCTAAACCATTGATATGTCCCAGCAAAGGTTGATAATGGATATGTGTCGTATTTGTTTTCAACGAGATGATGCCAATTGTTCGATCATAATTTGAATCAATAGACCAGGAATGGACAGTGCCATCTGAGGCCGACCAAACTTGGATATTTACTCTGAATATGATAAATAGTCATTGCAAACAAAATCTGCCACCCTCCAAATTTCCTTTTTCATATGGCAATGCCATGTTTACAAGGTATTCTTGCTAACTTCCAATTGCCAGCATAATTTTTAGGAGATATGGTGAAAGGTGTTGATGGAAGTAGCTAAAATCGTGTTGGCTTCCACCTATAATTGCATTGCAAAAGGACTGTACAGTGTAAAGCTACAACGACTGCACATCGAACTCTGTTTCTACCAAACATAAAATTGCATTGATTAGACTATCTCCACAGCTAGATGCAACAGTTGTTGCTATCCGCAAACCATGGCAGTCTATGCGATGCATAATCTGTTTCCACTGCGATTCAAGGTCTTTGCAAATGAGGGACAAGTAAATATGAGGTCCTCCAAGATTGCAGATGGATAATTTTCTATACAGTAGTGGTTCATAATGACCACTGACAGGATTGGCATCATGGAACGAGATGCAATATGGATTGCTAGATGCAGTTTTGTTGAATAGTAGATATCTTGTTTTTCTTGTCTATGACCATATTCAAATTAATATATTGAGCCACTTAGACAACCACCGTATACAAAATGTATCTCCCCAAATTCCCCTCTCATGTGTAGGCATAATTGGAGATGCAGACAACCGCATCTTTGAAAAATACGTAGTGACATCATGTATTCCATGCAACTGCCAAAGAAAATCAAATGCTTATTTGTATTCATATGACTCCAATGCCTCAACGTCACCAGTTTTAAACAACCCAAGAAATAATCTATCAATCCATTGCGTAGGTCAATCGAGGAATAACGGAAATGCGGTAGAACCTGAAATGCATCGAAAAGGCAATCTCCTACAGTATACAAGAATGCATCCAATCTAAAAAGCCCATTGTTATGCAACACCTCATCGATGTTGTCATGCATAATTGAGTCTGTATCTATTTCATACAACTCAACATCTATTACTTGTTTCATCTCTTAAACTATGATTTTCAAGTTGTTTCTTAGCTATTTTCAGTTTATATGAAAATAGAGAAAAGGGGAAAAAAAAACAAAAAACAAAAAAAAAAGAAATAGAAAACTACAAGCGCGAAACTGTGTACCAATCTCGATATGTATCCTTCAACTTTCTTCTTGTCAAATACAATCCCCTCTAGTCGCCACAACAGATGACAAGAAAACAAACATATAGTGAACACTGAACCAAACAGAAGAAACAACACAAATAAATAACACTATAAATTTGTTGAGCACAAAGACCGATTTGAACCTATTCATGGCATGCATCCTACAAGCTTCTCAGAGGTAGAAGATGTTCTGTAAAATAGAAAGGAAAAGACAAAAGAAATATGTGGAAAAAAGAAAGGACAGGACAAAGGCAACAAGTGGATGGAGTTTTTGACCCAAAGAATAAAAGCATTTTCTGTCACTACACCCCGACAGATGGTTCCCCCTTGTGACAACTCCGAATTCATTTTCTAAACCCCTTTGCATTGCAATTTTGGAAATAGATACGACACAATATCCAGGACGTGGAAGTTGGCATATGAAAATGCATGGTTTCTAGGAACATAAAATAAGACCACACAGAAAGATGTTCTTCAACATAATTTCGAGGCAGGGACTCCTACCATTGAAAAATCTTGCTTGCAAGGTGAAAAAAAACAAGCAGGAAAAAAATAATAGCAACAAAACGATGGCACATAAACTTACCTGTCAACGAGGGATGAAAAGAGCGCAACCCCAAAACTTGCAAACCGTAACAATATGTCCAACAACTTGCAAAGTAGAAGAACAACAAACTAGTGAACAACCACAAAGAGGTCCAAGTGCAACTGCAAGACCTCAACTTTGCAAAGTTGAATTAAACAACAACAAGCAACATGGAACGAACCAACAAACAAGCATCAACCACTGAACTAATGATGCCGGTGAAGAACAATATTGCACAATTTCACTACAAACAACACTATCAAAAAAATGGAACGAAACTGTATTGTAACACATCTGTACAATAAACATTTAAGGCTGCGAGACCTGTTAGGTAAACACTTAATATTGTTAGAACCGTCGAAGGGCATTTCCCTGTGCAAACAATTACGAAACAATGTAGTGTGGCAGGCCTGTTTACGTACACAACAATGACAAAGACTCTCAAAGTACGCAACAATAAAGAAAAATCAAACATAGTAATAGTAATAAAAAAATAATAAAAATAATAATAATAGTAATAATAATAATAATAACAATAGTTCGAACACCGGGGACTATGTTAAAAAAAAACTGACTGAGACGACAAAGTAATATGAAAACTAACTATCCATGTGTAATAAGACCTCAAATCTATTAGTACAAACTTTGGATATCTAAACATTTCAATACGAATAGTACAAATTAAGAAAAACACCGTACATGATAAAACTTTGGATATGGCAACATATAATTCATTGGGAACAACGAAGCTGGCAATAAGACCTCAAATCTATCATCCAATTAGATCATGACATATATGAGTTTTTTTATTATATCAAAAATAATGCTTTTACTTTTGTAGTTCGAACATTAGAAAGTATGCAAAAATTTGTATTCAAACCACAAACTAATATAAAGTCAACGAATTATCGATCGCTATAGTCCCTCTATGCCTTCGGCAGGGACTAATAACAATCATTTCACTTTCTTATTTGGGGAATTTTATTTAATTAAAAGGGTAATAATATGTGCATACACACACTTGTGAGTTTTAAAGATATAGGAGGGAAAGCGGGTGAGAAAAAGGAGGAAAAGTAGCTAGGAGATGGGTGAATAATAGGCATATTACTTAATGAATAATAAATAATTATTAAAACTTGGATATAATTAGGGGTGACATGTGGGAGGGGTTATCATAAACCCCATAGGTACAAGAATACATATCTTTGTTTGTAGTCTTGGCATATCTACTAACAACTAGGCTGAAGCATGTGCGCTCCTTCAAGGTCTGAAATTAGTCAACAATCTTCATACTCAAAGCCTGAAAGTGGTGGGGCATTCCAAGAATATTATTAGGTATATTGTATTGTGCACTAATCCTCTTGATTTGAGGTTGGATTCTGTGTTTGAAAGGATTAGTTAAGTTATAACCTCAATCTCCAATATAAAATTTTATCATGTTCTACGGAAAAATAATCCCATTGTGGATCATTTTACCAATTAGGCTACTTTAGGAAAAGAGGTAGATATTGTCATTAATGGTAAGACATACCATCAAACTCTACCATGAATCATCAAGGATAAACCACATAGATCTTAAGTAAGTGGGGACATGTCCAATTGTAAGGATGGTAGATCATATGTCAGATGACATAATGTGAAGCAACCTCTCCCTCTGCATCACATGCTTCAGTTCATTTACTTGCATTCCTATGAACCTACGCACATTATTTGGCACAAATGTTGTGGGACTATGGCACTATGGCTATACTTCTTTGTTTTTCATTTAAGGTATACAAGTTTGAGCTTCTAGTTGGTGGCTTTTGGTTTAGGAATTTGGATGATAGTATGGCTCCTCCTCTTATTTGCATTCACAGGTAAGTGGACACCTCCATCCACTTCTTTTTCTACATAATTGGAAGGATCGCAATTGGTACCCATTTTCATTTTTGAAGAGTATTCCCCTGCTTCTCCTTTAGGGGAATTGGTCGCATTTCTAGGATATATACCTTACTATTCTTGTGATTTCGCTTCTTTGAAGGATCTCTAGTTTAATCTAGATCCCTTATTAGTTATCAAAGAATTATTTGGTATCATATAGGGAACCAATTTGTTTAGTGGGTGGGATTTTTCTTCAAGGGTATCATTTTCAGAGGACACATATGAGTTCTTTCTATTCATCCCTTTACTCGACATTAATCCCCATGATTGTTTTTTTGGACACTCTATTTATTTCTTGGGTGCTGAGAAGTTTGGTATTTCTTATTCGGCCTGAGAATTTTGGTTTCTTAGTTTATTGTACCCGACTATGAGTTTTGTAATCTTTCTCTTCCTAGATGGACTATCAAGAGATTAGACAAACATTGAGGAGGCATGACAGTATAATTGAAGGAAATCAAATTTCAATTCTCACAATTTTGTATAAAAATCAGGAGTAGGATATCGATATAGCCTGCCATATTGAAACCATAATGGGACATCGGTGCAAAAAAACCACCAAATTAATGCAATGGAGGCAAAATGTGCATCAATTTGAAGAATGGTAGTAAATTTGACAAAAGGAGAGCACTATGTAACTTCCAACCAAGTTCAATTAGCGAATTCAAACTATGGGAAACTATTGAAGACAATATAGTGCACAAAATCCTTGAAAATGAAGATTTGAATATGTAGGTGATGGACTCGGACAAGGAAGCATCGGATGAAATCACTAGTTGACACGTCCCTTGACTCAATATGATTCATGTAAGCTCTACTCCATTGTATATCAATGACATGAATTAGGTCCCATTGTCAATGCTAGGTGGATTTCTTCGGATGCAAAGAGCCACTAGATTTGGTGGTTGCATGGGGTTTGGTTGATTCAAGTTTCTTATAAACTTTGGGTTTTCGCTTGGTTGGTGATCTACCAAGGTCTCCCCTCCAAAGTCTGGCTGGCCAAAAGTGGTATTTTTGATGGCCTTTGCCCCTCTTGCTTGAAGTCAAAATCAGTGAAGCACATCTTGAGGGAATGCTTCTTCTCAAGATCTTGATGGGCTCAGGTTCAATATTAGTAGGCAAACATTCTTTAGGGGCATTTGCATTGGTAGACAATTTTGTTTGATGATTCTAGATCTGTGACTCGAGATTCCTTGGTTGGTATTTGACACTGTTTGAGAGTGTCTGCTTTGTATATAATTTGGAAACTCTATTGCAAGTTTTTTATTTTTTATAATGAGGTTAGTTCTCATTCAGTTTTTTGTCAATTTTGGCAAGATGAGGTACGTATGCAACTTCTAGCAAAAGGGGTATTACTGACTAGAGATGCCAAATTGTCAGATTTGACCGCTTATCCTGATTTTATAGCTTCTTTAATATCCCTTCAGAAGAGGATATGATGTTCATTGTATATACCCTTCTGTCTTTTTCATGTGTTTCTAGTTGTTGATGTAAATATTTTCATGTATATATAAGAAGAATCTTTTACAAAAAAATAAATTGGATGTTTTACAAAGTAATTAGGATTTTAGGCTTAGTTTCTAGAAGTAATACTATTAGGTACTTTTGGAAAATGTTGTATTTGAAACTACTTATATTGTACAACTATATGTTGGTTCTATGCTCTATTTTGGACCGTGGTTTTTTGTTATGAAGCCAAAATTTGATGTATTCCTGCTACAAGCATTCCTGCATCTTTTTACTTAATATAATATCTCTCAATTATAGTTAAAAAAATACTTACTGATTTTTGTATATTTTTTTTTTCCAGATTACACTACTAGGGTAAAACTCATAAGTAACACAACGCCGGTCAAGAATAGGGCTCGAATCCATTACAACAATATACTTGTTATGAGTTCAACATGTCACTTGCGAGAATTAAACATGAGTGGGGAGGATAACATCATTCCTCGCAATCACCCTAACTAAATCTAATTGACAAATTAATATATATATATATATATATATATATATATATATATATATATATATATATATATAAAACTAACTTTAAGACTTAGTGTAAATTATTTAAAATATACTTTATGACATGCAAAATTTATATGAATAATCTTTAGAAAATTAAAACTAAAAATTAAAAAAATAAATCAAATTAATCATTGTCTTGATCATGTTATTCATTTTCCATTTTAAATTTATTTACATGAATATATACCAACAATTAAATTCAATTAACTAATATAAGAAAAAAATAAATAATCAAATTAAACATTATCTTGATCTTATAATGTTATTATTTTCCATTTTTAATTTATCTACATATTGTGTGTTTATGTATCTCAAATAATGTATCAAAAACTAAATTCAATTAACTAATATGGAAAAGAATAGGTCTTTTATATAGTATATTAGAAGATTAGTAAAATTAAACTTTGCTAAATAATTTATGTATTTATTAGTAGATGCAAACTTAGTCAAATCATTGGTGTCTTTAATGGAATATTGACCTAATTTATTATTATTGTGATGTATTTCTCCACACGTGGGTTGTTTTCTTGGCCTTCAAGTTCATTATCATAAAGCATTATTTCTCCAATATTCATGTCTTTGAAGAGGATACATGGACATTCTTTATAATTAAAAACCTCATCATCTTAAATAAAATATAATGATAAACATTTTTGTGAGTTCATGGTGTCTATAATGATAAATGGTATCCAATACATTAGTATGTGCCATCATTGAGTTTAATGAGACATGTAGGGTTCATATGAACAATCTTTAGTATTCTAGAACCAAGATTGAGGAGAAATGATCAAATAGTCATAAAGGCACTGATATTTTCATAATAGAAAAACGGTTTTCATAGAAAAAAGTTTTTTATATTCATAGGAATATATATGTTACAATCAATCAACAATATGTACAAGCTTGTTTCATAATTTTTTTGGGGTAAAAAAAGGTTTTGTTTCATAATATTTTTTTTCTCATAAAAAAGTATATTCATAGGAATATATATGTTACAATCAATCAAAACAATTTGTACAAGCTTGTTGCATAATGTTGTTCAAAACATCTTATACTATTTTCTTCATTTTCATATTTATTAAATCATTTTTTAAAAATAATATGTTGATAATTTAATTTAATTTATATATATAAATTTTAGAAAAAATATTTTTTTTTAACGCTTTAAAATATTTATAATATAAAATAAAATAAATTCATCAATTTATTGAATACAACATATGATGTTAATGTCATTTATCATCTTTCTCATATGATACTAATGCCAATTTGCCAATTTATTCAATATATAGCATGATGCCCATGTTAATTTATTCAATATAGGTTGATGCTAATGTGTAATGTAAATATATTATTTTTTTATGGCCATCACATATTACTATTTTTTGTGGGCATCATGTTTTTAGCCTTCTTGTAGCACATCTATTTCGGAACTCTGGGCTTACTCGCGCTCTAATACCCATTTGTGCACACCATTTGTACAAAGCTCATACAGATATCATATATCCCATGCATTTAAACAAATAAACACATTTAACTCAGAGTAAAACATATCATTACTGCTATAATTAAACAATCCATAACATTCCATATTAATTCGTATACACAGCGGAAAACATGATAACATTTACAGTAGAGACATGATAAAATGTGATAAAACATAGTTAGACACTTATCTTGTAACAATGGTGGGATCCACCAACCAAATGCAGGCCTTCCACGAACCTCCCAGCCTTAGACCACACTTCTCATCAACTCAGCAGTGGGTCACCCCCGAGCTGGGACTAAGCTCCACCCCAAGGCAAGGAATCTAGGCTCAAGCTGAGGTTACAGGGAAAACAACACACAACCACAAGGAAGGGATTCTCTCCAAGGAACCTCCCACGCTCACTGCCCACAGACCCTCATTCCCCACATGCCTGTTCCACCCCAGGAGTATACACCTTCTCTATCACTTGGACAGTCCTTCGGCTGCTAATCTCCCTTGCCTTGGGTTACAGGAACAGGCCGGACCGAAAGTCTCCGAGCTCTGTGGTAGCTACAGGGTTCCTTCCAGGAGTCCTCTCCTTCCTTCGCACACTCTCTCACCTGGAGAGAATCGCTCACAGGCCAACAACCTGTTCTTCCAACCTCAATCACCTCTCTCACCTGGAGAGAGCGTTGCACCATTGGCCAACAAGACCCCACGCAGTCCAGCACTGCTTGGTCACAACAACCCACGGGGAAAACAGACACGGGCTTCCCAACGGGTTCAACAATGGCTGGTCACTTCTATTTCCCAATCCGCCAGCATAGAATAGACTCACGCTCTGGTTGTCAGGGATGCGTGACAAACAATCCACGCAGGGTCAACACAGGTTCGAACTGTTTAGACAGGGGTTGTACTGGCTATCCCTGAAAACCAAAAAGCCTGGGTTGACTTCATGTTCACTATTATTTGGTGCAAATGTTGTGGGACTATGGCACTATGGTCAAACTTCTCTTTGTGTGTCATTTCAAGCATACACGTTTGAGGTTCGAGTTGGTGGATTTTGGTATGGGAATTTGGATGATAGTATGGTTCCTTCCATTTCTAGATTTACGGGTAAGTGAACATCTCCATCCCCTCCATTTTATATAGAATTAGAAGGATCACAATTGGTACCCGATTTTAATTTTGAAGAGTATGCCCTTGTGTCTCCTTTAGGGGAATTGGTCACATTTCTGGGAGATATACTTTACTGCTCTAATGATTCTGCTTCTTTGAAGGATTTATGGTTTAATATGGACCCATGGTTAGTTATCAAAGAAGTTTTTGGTATTAGATAGGGAACCAAGTTGTTTAATGGGTGGTATTTTTCTTCAAGGGTCTCCTTTTTAGAAGACACGAATGGGTTCTTTCTATCCAACTTTGGTCTTAGCATTAATCCTTGTGATGGTTGTTTTGGCCACACTCTATTTATTTTTTGGGTGACAAGAAGTTTAGTATTTCTTCTTCAGCCTAACAGTTCTAGTTTCTTTGTTTATGGAACCATGCTATATGTTTTGGAATCTTGCTCTTCCCAGATGGACTATCAATATATCATATGAGCATTGAGGAGGCATGAAGATATAATTGAAGGAAATCGAACTTCGATTCACACAATTTCAAAGAACAATCAGGAAAAGGATATCAATATAGCCTCCCAGATTGAAACCATAATAGGGACATCAGTGCAACATAAATGCCAAATTAATGCAGTGGTGACATAATGTGCATCACTTCGAATCATGGTAGTAAATTTGACAAAACGAGAGGAGTCTGGAACTTCCAACCAAGTTCAATCAATGAATTAAAACTATGAGAAACTCTTGGAAGACAATATAGTGCACCAAATCCCAAACAATGAATATTTAAACATGTAGGTGATGGACTCAGACAAGGAAACAACGAATGAAGTTTCCAACTGACACATCTTTTGCTAAATTTACATGTTTTAAAATTTAATTAGGATTTTAGACTTATTTTGTAAAAACAATACTATTAGATACTTTTGGAAAATGCTATATTTAAAAGTGCTTATATTGTACATCTATATGTTGGCTCTATACTTTATTTTAAACTATGATTTTTTTTGGTTATGAAACCAAAACTTTAATATATTTTCAATGCAAACATTGATGCAAATTATTATAAATAAATATCAAATTTTTATCTAATATATATTTTTCTTTTTAATTTAAATATACATAACAATTATTTAAATTAATATAAATAATAACAATTTCTTATCATAAATATATATAATTTACATTTAAAATGTGACTTCACAACATGAAAAATTTATATGAACCAAGGTTAAAAAACAAAATTACTTTGTTTTTATAATATCATTCATTTTCCATTTTTAAATTTTCTACCTATATTGTTTATGCGTCTCGAATAATGTATCAATAATTAAATTGAAATAAGAAGAAAAATAAAGTAGGTTTTATATTAGAAGATTAGTAAAGATAAACTTTGTTAAATCACTTGTCTTTATGAGCAGATGCAAACTTAGTTAAATCATTGATGTCTTTAATCTAACCGTGGCATACTTTATTATTAGTGTGATCCACACGTGGATTGTTTTCTTACCCTTCGAGTTCATTATCACACGTGGATTTTTAAGAATAAAAAACTTCCCTTTTTCCAATATTCATGGTCTTCAAGTTCATTATCACACGTGGGTTTTTAAGAATAAAAAACTTCTTTTCCAATATTCATGGCCTTTGAAGAGGTTAATAAATCACATAGATATTATTTATAATTAAAAACTTTTAAGAGAAAACATAATGATAAACATTTTTGTCAATGGATGGTGTTTGAATGAATTTTGATTACTCATTTGCATTAAGTTCACCATGATAAATGGGATCCAATACATTACCATATGCCATCAATGAATTTAATGGGACATGTAGAATTTATTTGACCAATAGTTAGGATTTTATAATTAAGATTAGAGAAATGATAATGAGGGTATTAAGTCAATATAACCATATTTTGTTAAGAATTATCAACACGTCATTTATAGAAATTAAATTTAGGTGAAAAAATTAACAACTAATCCTCTCAACCACCAAAACTAAACCCAATTAACTATATATATTTCAAAAACAATAAAAACTTAATTTTATAATACTATAAAATAATTATATTATTAAATAAAATCAATTTACCATTTTATTCGGTATGATATAACATACTAATTGATGTCATGTTAATGCCATTTATTATATGTTGAGTATATTAATTCTTATATGCATGATGTTTTTAATTTTCATTCACTTTAAAATTCTCACTCATTTTCTCTATTTTCCTAAAATTATTGGACTTTTTATTGTATGTTAGAGTATATTAATTCTTATATGCATCATGTTCTTAATTTTCATTCACTTTAAAATTCTCACTCATTTTCTCTCTTTTCCTAAATGTTTTTGGACTTTTATGTTATGTGTTTTTTTTTCTAATGTCATATAATATAAATAAATATTCATAAAATATAAATAAATATTTTTTTCTAGGAAATAAATAAATAATTTTATTAAAAAAACAAAATTACTTATATATTATTAAATGTGTTTAATCAATCTTATTTCTCATGTATAATTACCTTGTTCATTAAATCCGTATAATTATCTTGTTCATTCAGGTCAAAGGTAAATTACTAATAAATAGGATTTTAGTAAAGTTTTAAGTGTTAATGTTTGGGTCAAAGTTTTCTAACAAATATTTGCAAACACCTTTATAGTTGAAGTGGAGGTTTTTTATGATGCTTTAGGAAAGGCGTTTTGTAAAGATTTTGTAGAGGGTTTTGGTAAGTAGATGTCAAAGGTATTCTATAGCAAGTTGTTCAAAGTTGTTTAAAAACGCTAGTCATCTATGGCATAAAAGTATGTCATTTTAAATCAACTATTGTCCAAAAAAGACTGCGTTGTGCGTAACAACCACCAATGAATCAATCATATACAATAAACATAGAGACTGAGTAGTTAATATCAAAACCAAGCATCCAAAAGAAGCATTATATTAGCAACATAATTCCTCAAAATTTCCGAGTTTATTGATGGATTAGACCTTTAATCAATTGTATCACCAAGGGTTGCGAATATATTATGAAGTTCCCAATGAGGACTTCTCATTGATCTTCCACGTGCCCCTGCCCAATGCCAAACTAGCCTTTGAGTGTCTATATGCCTCTTCATTCCTATACACATGGTTGAAAGTGATATGAGTGAAAAGTGATGAAGATCTTTTGACATCCTGAAATAGTGGCTGAAAAGTGTAGTTGTGAAGAGTGACAATCTTATTCATGCATCTGATGATTAATTCGAAGTCTCTATATATGGTTATTTGAGATATCTCTTTTTCTTTTGATAATAAAAGAGTGAGTTTGAGGGCCAGTAGTTGACTATAATTGTTTGTACTTGGCCAAGGCCCGTTGAAAAAGAGATGGATTGATCCTCCATGAGGAAAATTACCCCCCTAGCTCCTCTCAGTGAATGAATCCCTTGTGTTGCATTGTCAAAAAAATCCCAAGGGATGTATTTTGAGATAAGGGTCTATGTGGAAGAGATAGATGGATGAGAGTCCGGATTTTGGGGATAAGTAAAAATAATCGTCGTATTGGAAAGAATACAATGTGCAAATGCCTTAGAATATATAGGCAACTATCTTACACAAACCTTGATTTTTTTGTAGTTAATTAGGTATCCCTTTTCATGAATCTTGAGTAAAGTAAAAGGTTTGGGGAATCCTTACATATCATGTATATGCATTAGAATGGACCCACCATGCATTATTTTTGCTTGGTGACCATTTCTTTAAAACTGCCTAGAAGTGTTAAAAACAATGAAAATCAGTGAAAATGTTATTTTTGTAGGCTTATAACTTTAGCTCGAGATTGTTTTAAGGAATCTAGAACTATATAGTGATGAACTATATGAAACAATACAACCATATGTCTTTATAAGTCATCAAGGTACTTTTAAAAGATTGGGTGTGCAATTTTTCGTAAGTCATGTCAACTTGATTTGCACTTTTTTTTGTAAAGATAACAATTTCTCATGTTTTGTTACAATATGTCTTTATAAGTCATCAAGGTACTTTTAAAAGATAGGGTGTGCAAATTTCCGTAAGTCATGTCAACTTGATTTGCACCTTTTTTTTTTTTTAAAGATAACAATTTCTCATGTTTTGTTACAAAAACAACTTTTCAGATTAGTATTGCAAATATAATCACTTGGCAAGGTTAAGAAGGTCATTAAGAACACTCATCAAGTTTTATACTATCATTTAGATGTAGATTAAAACCCAAGCATGCCATTTTTTCAATTCTAGCAATGACATTTGAAATTGACATTGCCAATTTTAGAGTTTTATAACTTCCATATGGAAATAGTTTTGTGAAATATGATTAAACGGGGTTGTAAAACATGCGAAATAATTCAACATTGTATCTTTTTATTATATGTATCATGCAATTAAGAGGGTTCAACATGCATTTTTTTAAGGCAAGTTAGCTTGCTAGAAACACTTTATTTTTTTCCTATATTAACCTCTTGCGCTTGATTAGTGGAGTTTTTAAACCCGAGGAGTCCTAGCTAAGCATTAGAGGTGACATATAATGGATGATGAAGCACCCATAACACTTCATAACTCTTCATGAGTGCATCCACAATACAAGGAGTGCATTTTCCCAAATTTTGCATATTTTTGGCTTGTGAGAGTTGCACATAATTATTCCAACTCAAATAGTCTTGTAGTTGACTAAGTGATTATTACTTTGTAATGCTCAACAAGGTTCTATTTTGAATTCATACCAGGTGGGTTAGCTCGAGTGGTTGGGTGTTGTGATTTACAAGTAGGATGTGTTGAGGTCAAGTTTTTGGGTTGGTTGGATCTATGGAATTTGTGGGCCTCACTCAATGTCCTTGATGAGTTAAGTTGTCAAAACTACAACCAACTGGTTTGCCTTGGACACCATCCTCGAAATGAGGGGAAGTGTCTAAGGGTTTGCCCATGAATTGTAGGTTGAGAGGAAAAAAAGTTCTATTTCAAATTTGTAGAGTAGTAACTAGGAGGAGTTCAAGTGGTTGGGTTCCCATGTATTGAACGAACTTCTAAACCCTTTATTTATGTTGAGAATTAGGAAAAATAAGATTTTGGTTTATTGAAGAAGTGTATGAAGCCCTTGGCCATTATTACATCCAACAACATGGAAAAACATGCTTAGTCCTATGTATACAAGTGTATTAGATCTCAAAGGCTCTTTAAACCCTTTTTATTGTGAATAAAAGAAGTAGATTAAATTGTTGTTCAAGTCTATTGTGTTATTTTTTTTTTGGTATATAACTATTGATCTGTTGTATTGTGAATGTTTTCATTATATAATGTTGTATTGTGAATGTTTTCATTATATAATTTTAATTTGTTTTTTTAGACAATACATCATTACCATTCTCACAATGAAAAATTGCATGGACGATATTTACAATAAGAAACTTCTTAATGTTAAAGCAACGAGTTAAAAAAATAAAAAAATATAAATATTTTATTATTAAAAAATTATTATAATGATCGTTTTAATTTTTTTTATCTATTTAATAATGCATATATTATGAAAAATAATATCAAAAATGTTATATAATAAATGTTGGTTATTCATTTACATCATTTTCACAATGTTACACGAGATCCAACATGACAATATGTATAACCATTGAGTTTTGATATAAAGTTTAAGATATATAGAACAAGATTTATAATGCTAAAGATATATGTTAATATAAATAATCATATAATTATCGATGCTAAAGATACATGTTAATATAAATCTTTATATAGTTATCAAAATAACATTGATGAGATTTTCAAATGTTCTTCATTTTCTATTTTATTTATTTATCTATTGCATTGGTTTTCCTTTATGCAACTTTCAATTATTATAACAAAATTATTTTATTTATTAGTATAAATTATTTTATTTCTTAGTATAGAATACTAAAAAATTTAGTTAAGTAATAGATTTTATTGAGCATATCAATTGTGTGATGTTGGCATCATTATTAATGTTGTGTATATTATGTTCTTGGTTTTTAGATTGATTGTCATGCAATTTTTTTCGAAAGAATAAACTTAGTTATCAATTATAATCTTAATATAATTGAAGGCTTATTAGTCCCTGTCGAAGGCGTAGAGGGACTATAGCAATCGATAATTCGTTGACTTCATATTAGTTTGTCCTTTGACTATTTTTTTTGGCATAATCTCTATTGTTCGAACTAGAAAACTAAAAACATTATTTTTTATATAATAAAAAAAACCTTATATGTCATGATCTCATTGGATAATAGATTCGAGGTCTTATTGCCAACTTCGTTATTCCCAATGTTTTATATGTTAACATATCCAAAGTTTTTGATCATCTACAGTCTTTTTGAATTTTTACTATTTTTATTTAAATGTTTAGATATCCAAAGTTTTGAGCATCGAGAGTCAATTTTTATTAGTTGACTTCATATTAGTTTGTCCTTTGACTAATTTTTTTTTGCATAGTCTCTATTGTTCGAACTATTGTTATTATTATTATTATTATTATTATTATTATTATTATTTATTATTATTAAGTACTTAAAGAGACATTATTATTATTATGTACGTAAACAGGCCTGTCACACTGCATTCTTTCTTAAATGTTTAGACAATGCGAGTGATATGGATTTAGGAGCGGAATGAACTGATTAACAGACTAAATACAATAAACACAGAGATATGAAGAATAACACAAATATCCAGTGAACAATATCTTCTATTAAATAATGAAATAGGATGAAACTGTAAAACTGCAGAACTGAAACACTTGCTCGAATGGTGGTAGCTATCTCTGAGAAGAGATGTGGCTGCTACGTGCATTCGTCTGAGCAAAATGGATCACAATGAGGCTCCAGAGGCCTTTTTGATATTACTCATGAATGCAAAAACCCTAGACATCCAAAAACCTAACCCTAGAAGGTGAAACACCAAAAGTCATGTGGGCCCTATGGGTAAGTTGGTGTAATTTGGTACCTCAA